>JBAMBJ010001422.1:0-128477 GCA_037043495.1 Drosophila recens | reverse complement strand
TATGTTAAATAATGTTACTAGTCGTATACTTAATATGGAACACAAATAATACAATCATTATGCTCAAATAATAATTTAAATAATAGAAAGTTAAGCTATATTTTTTTAAAACGATTTCAAGCTCAGCTGAAATTAGCTTTTTTGTGACCGATAAGTCTTTCGCAAAGTTCTTAACTTGATTCGCCTTCTCGACGTGTTCATATCTAATCCACTTACATCTAATGTATCCCAACCACGAGTATTGTTTAGTGGTTATGCTGTTCACTGACTGAACTTTCACTCTCCTCACTCACACTCACAAGCATTCACATTCATTTACACTTGTATTCGCACTCACACTCACTCACAGTCAGACTCACACTCATCGCTTTAACCAGTCAAGCACTTGACTCAAGTGTTTGCTCACTTTGCGGCCTCTCACACTCTCCTCCCTCAGCCGCTCTCTCAACCCCTCTCGCACCTATCTGCCTATCTCTCCATCTGCCTATCCGTGACTATCTCTCTCCACATTCCTACCCATGTCTGGCCTCTCTTTCTGCTTAGTTACCGTTTTGGCCTCTGCCTCTTGTTCATGCTGTTTTTTCTTGTTGCGTTTAGGCCGTGGCTAAGTCCTCTCGGCATATGTTTCCCACGCCCTCTTGCTATGTTTTTGTTTGTTCTCAGCTTGTTCTTTTTTTCCTCCTTTTCTTTTGCATTTTCCCCCTTGTTTTCCCCCTTTCCCTGCCATTGTCTGACGCCTTTCACTCACTCACTTTATTTGCGCTCATGCATCATAAGGGTTTAATGGATTTTCTGCGGCCTCTGGAAGATATCAACAAGGCCAATAGTAACCTTGGATTCATTAAGAGATGGTCTAAAGAATTTGATGACCCATATACCACCAAGTTACTCTATACTTCACTAGTGCGTCCTGGCCTTGAATACTGCTCCTGTGTTTGGAGTCCACAGTACTCAGTTTATCAGGGAATGATAGAATCTGTGCAAAAAAAGTTTTTGCTCTTTGCTCTTCGCGGCCTAAATTGGAATGCTAGTCTGAGACTCCCTTCTTACACTAGTAGATTGTTACTGCTTGATTTACCTTCGCTTAAAGATCGAAGGACTTGCCATGGTGCCATGTTTCTGTTTCATCTTATCAACGGTACAGTTGACTCCTCGGAGCTCCTGTCTAATTTAAAGTTTGTTATTCCGTCAAGATCTACACGAAATTTTAAACCATTATACTTGCGTCGCTGTTCCTCAAACTATGCGCTTCATGAACCATTTTATGTTTTGTGTTCAACCTATAATTACTTATACCCTGTTATTAATTCTCATTGTGCTGTTGCTAGTATAAGAAAATCTATTATGTGTTTTTTAAAGTAAATAATTTTTGTTAAGTCTGCACTGCCGTCCACTTTATGCTGTGAGTTGGACCATAGCCTTAATAAAATTTGTCCCAACGGGTCGGAGTGCAGACTTTTGTCTGCTCTTATTTTTTGTTTTTACTTTTAACATTGCTGTACATTGTTAATGTTTTTTGAAATTAAATAAATAAATAAATAAATAAATAAATAATCTAAAAATGCGAAATTTGACAAGTCCCATAACTTTGTAGAAACTCAACCGATTTACATGCGGAATGTCATTTTGATCATAATTTGGCCTCAACAAGAGTAAATTGACTCAACAATATTAAAATTGTAAAAAAAAATTTTGTTTAAAATTTGGTCTTACCCCTGAACCTCTATTCACGTCTTTTGATCTAAAAATGCGAAATTTGACAAGTCCCATAACTTTGTAGAAACTCAACCGATTTACATGCGGAATGTCATTTTGATCATAATTTGGCCTCAACAAGAGTAAATTGACTCAACAATATTAAAATTGTAAAAAAAAATTTTGTTTAAAATTTGGTCTTACCCCTGAACCTCTATTCACGTCTTTTGATCTAAAAATGCGAAATTTGACAAGTCCCATAACTTTGTAGAAACTCAACCGATTTACATGCGGAATGTCATTTTGATCATAATTTGGCCTCAACATGAGTAAATTGACTCAACAATATTAAAATTGTAAAAAAAAATTTTGTTTAAAATTTGGTCTTACCCCTGAACCTCTATTCACGTCTTTTGATCTAAAAATGCGAAATTTGACAAGTCCCATAACTTTGTAGAAACTCAACCGATTTACATGCGGAATGTCATTTTGATCATAATTTGGCCTCAACAAGAGTAAATTGATGCAAAAAGTTTCTTCAAACAATTTAAATAGTGACTGCAAAAAAAAAATTTTTAAAATCTCTTCGCTAGTATTTTTTACATAAAAAAACCTCTTTTCGAGGTAAAAGTCTAGTGACGAAAACATTTTCATGCCCCAAAATTTCTGATATCCAATTTTGTGACGAATAATATTAATTTTTACATATAAATTATTTTAAACAAAATTTTGGCACTCAGCACATTGCGCTAAAATGTCTCAATTCTTCAACACCAAATAAAACTTACTGTTTTGCGCAGTGCCGAATGCAAAAATTTTGTTTAAAATAATTTATATGTAAAAATTAATATTATTCGTCACAAAATTGGATATCAGAAATTTTGGGGCATGAAAATGTTTTCGTCACTAGACTTTTACCTCGTAAAGAGGTTTTTTTATGGGATATCAGAAATTTTTGAATAAAACAACAGAAATTTTGAAATTGCAATATTTTTTGACAGTATAGCTTTGTCAACTTTTATTGCTTGTATAGTTAAAACAAACTGTCTGGCAACACTGGTCCCCTTTACAACCACACATGCCCAGCGCAAAAGCTATCAGCACTCTTAAGCTCTGGCTGCTATGACACTTTGCTGCTGCTGTCCTATTCCCATTCTAAGTAAAATGTATGTATTCACTTAACAGATAGTTTCCGCATTACTCTGCAAGCAGTGTACATACTGCATTTGTATGTACATATGGGTGTTTCCAGGATCGCAAACTCAACATTCGTACAACTTTAAATGAAAAAAAAAATGGCAAAAATTTACATTTTCAAAAATGTTTTCTCACGTGTTTAATGCATTTTATCAACTCTATTTTTATGATAAAAGACAATCTTTGAATACATGTCGTTTTTTAATTATTTATAGAAAACAATGCATCGCGAACGCAACGAAAAATGGAAGTCATTTTTGACTTCATCTTGACAAATGCGAAACTCTGCGAAATGTGGGGAGTAATTTGGAAGAAAATACTCTTAATCCATAATAAAATAATGTAGTTTTCTATTTTAGAAATAATTTTGATATGTAACTACCGTTTTATATATTTTACAAGTTTTATTACATCGCGAACGTGACAAGATTTCCACCTAGTTTTTGCAAGAGTTTGTTCATCATATTTTATTCTATATTCCGATATATAGCTCTTAGAACTTGTTTTAAATTAAACTTTCAATATATTTCTATATATTAAAATGGTTTATGTTACAATCTTACTCCCTGACTTAGTATAATCGTTAAAATACAAACGGTCCATTTTGAAAATCAATTTTTGGAAAATAGGCAAAAATATGGAAAAAGTGAATTTATTCCAATGTAGAATTTATATGTTCATCCTATTGAATTTTTTCTAGCGTATATTGATAAAATAAATAACTTGAATACATTTTTGGAAGAAAATTTCACAAGATGTGAGTTTTTAATCAATTTTACGTTTTTCGTCGTGGTGGACCTTTTTCTGGAAATGCCCATATGCGTATGCAGTAGTGTAAAGGTAGAAGGTATATTCAGTTAAAAGGTAAGATCTTGTCCAAACGAATTTTGACAGATATGTGTTATATGTAAAAAAAAAACGCGGAATAAAAATGCCTTTAACATATAAGATATTTGTAAGTGATTTGATGTGTAGATTTTTCTTAAATCGCCAAAATGTGGAAAAAAAAATACCTTATTTCACCTGTTGCTGTTTACCTTTTTACTTAAAAAAAAACTTTGAAGGTATGCCTAAGAGCCCTTCGAAATACCTTTTCAACGATATATAGATTCAATTTTAGCGGTTTTTTGCGATTTCCTGCTAAACTAACGATTTTTCAAAAAAGTCGTAGAACAAACGTTTCTGGATATTTGAGCGGGAACAAGTCCTCATTCAAACTTTTAAGCTATATCTACGATTTGATACTAACAAACAGACAAACAAACAGACTGACTTTTCATCTCATTTTCGGAGGGCCACTAACAATTTCAAAATTAACTATCTTTTGAACCAGCGGTCGGATTTTGATGTTCGAGGTGTCATTCGACGCGTAATTTTGATTAGAATAGTAAAAAATTAAAAATAAATTCAGAAGGGCGTCAACGGCCCCATTATATCCAAACATTTAAATTTTTCCCCTCATACTTACACCTGTTAATCTCACGAACCAGGAGAGTTTTCAAAAGTCTTAGTATGGACATTTGTAAGTTAAATTGATACCTTTCGATCGGTATATAACTCGACCTGATCGGACAGTCATAGGAAATTTTCCATTCTTCCTATGTATATATGCTAGTCGCCTTCGCACCCTTCGTGCTGCTTTCGTCACTAGCGCGGACTGCCGTCCGCAGTGACATCCAGACCAAATTTGGTTCAAATCGAACCACGATATCATATAACTGCCATAGCAACAATCGGTCGAACTTTGCAATGATGCCGCGTGTTTTTATTGTGAGGTTGCATTCGTTTTTTTTTTTTATTTTACCTAAGACGGCAATTTGGAGCAGGCAAAGCTATATACGTTAATTTAGAGAACTGATTACTAAAGCGTTTTTAATACATACGATAATACATATGTCAGAGAGTTATCGGGTACCAAAGTTCAAAAAAAGAAAAGAGATCTAGTGTTTTTCAGGGCCGCAGGCCGAAAAACGTGACAATAGTTATATAGATAGAGAATATTTGACAATATTTGATAGAGAATTCTTCAAAGATAAAGAATCCAAAAAGATTTTTAGATCAAGTAAAAATTGTAAGTAGTAAATAAAATAAAGGATATATTTTTCCAATAAAAAATATAAAAGATCTTTCATTTAATGAGTTTTTTATAATTGAACTAGTCGAGCATACTCAACTGTCGGAGACCCCGTACTTACTACGGAAAAGCAACACAATTAAATAATATAAATCGCTACAAATATTAATATAGTTATATACTAAAGGCCGTTTTTTTAATGTACATATCAACTGTATCTAAGACATAATTTAAAATTTGACAGTAATTTCTATACATTTTACGTCAAAATATATTTTCAATAGCTATCAAACACCAGAGCTGTGACTATAAGCATTATCATTACTTTGCACAGTGGTTCCCCCCATAGGCCAAAAATGTTAAGTCCAAGTTGAAATTTGGACTTTAAATGAGTCAACACTGTTTTAGAATTGGTCTAGCTATTAAACTGAAATCTTGTTTTTGTTTTGTTCTAGCTGTCCTCTTCAAGAATAGCATCAAAAGACACAACATAATATTATTTTGATATTGCAGCGTGAGCAACTTGCAAGTAGAGCAGTTAATAAAAAAATTAAAAACCCATTTAAAACAAAGTTATTGTGCAATGGAAGGGTTTAATTTTATAAATAAGGGTATTATCTATATTTATACAACAAAAAGTATATGTACTTCCTGCTGTGTTTTGTGTAAGTCGGTATTGTATTAAGTACGTTATTTTAGTCGTTCTGTGTTTGTCTTTGCTGTGTTTCGTTAGAGTTTTCGATATGAAGGTAAAGTCAGGAATCAAAAAATCTTTTTGTATATTATGAATTAACATTTGAAGATTATGTGATGTTAATGTCAAGTGCCGATAGGCGCCCAGGCTCTTGCTGTATACAAAAATGTAACCTAACCTCAACTTTAAAAAAACACATGTATTTTCTTTGGCAGCTATATGATATAGTGGTCTGGCCTCGACCAAATTTGGTCAGAATGCATTAGGCCATCTCAAATGCATATTGTGTCAGTTTGGTTGAGATATCTCAAACAACAAAAAAGTTGTTCATACTATGACTTGATTTTCGACTGATCGTTCATAATCATATGATATGGTCCGATATATGATGGTCCGATTTCAACCAAATTTGGTCAGGATGTATGGGACCATCTTATATGCATGTTCTGTCAGTTTGGTTCAGATATCTCAAACAACAAAAATGTTTTTCAACAAATACTCGGTTTTCGACTGATCGTTCCTATGGCAGCTATAAGATATAGAGGTCCTAATTTAATCAAATTTAGTCAAGGTGTATGGGTCCATCCCATATACAAATTCTGTAAGTTTGGTTCAGATGTGTCAAACAACAAAAAAGTTTTTCATACAAACACCTGATTTCAGACCGATAGTTCATATGACAGCTATATGATATGGTGGTCCGATCCGGCTGATTTTTATACATAATCTTACTATAAATTTAAAAAAAATTTGAGTTAAGTTTCAAGCCTCTACCTCTACTAGAAGTATTTTTGGCCGCCTTCCCCATACAACAGGAACCAGTGTGCTTTGCATTGAAAAAAGTAGTGCTAATGATATTTCATTTTAGTAGCATTGAAAAAAGTAGTGCTTATAATATTTCACTAGCATTGAAAAAAGTAGTTCTAGTGAAATTGCATTTAACTAGCATTAAACAAAGTAGTGCTATTGAAATCGAATTTCACTAGCATTGAAAAATCTAGTGCTGATGAAATCGAATTTCACTAGCATTGAAAAGAGTAGTGCTAATGATAATTTTATTTCAATAGGCGTTGAAAATGAAAAGTAATGAACATTTTTCAGTGGCATTAAGTAATTTTAGTGAAAAACTATTTTAATTACCATTAATAATTGTTTTTTTTTAATTAAAACTAGTCGGCGGTGCTACAGTCGAGCGGTACTCGACTGTCGGAGACCCCGTACTTGTTATAAAGATATCTCAAACAACAAAAAGTTTTCCATACTTAGACTTGATTTTCAACTGATTGTTCCTATGGGAGCTATATGATATAGTAATCCGATTTCAATAAAATTTGATCAGTATGTTTGGGACCATCTTTTACGCATATTCTGTCAGTTTGGTCGAAATATCTCAAACAGCAAAAAAGTTTTCCATACTTAGACTTGATTTTCAACTGATTGTTCCTATGGGAGCTATATGATATAGTAGTTCGATTCCAAGCAAATTTGGTCAGTATGTATGGGACCATCCCATGTGCATATTCTGTCAGTTTAATTCAGTTATCTCAAACAACAAAAAAGATTTTCAAACTAAGACTTGATTTTCGACTGATCGTTCCTATGGCAGCTATATGATATAGTAATTCGATTTCAATTAAATTTGGTCAGAATGTATGGGACCATCTTTTATGCATATTCTGTCAGTTTGGTTGAAATATCTCAAACAGCAAAAAGTTTTCCATACTAAGACTTGATTTTCAACTGATTGTTCCTATGGGAGCTATATGATATAGTAATCCGATTTCAATTAAATTTGGTCAGAATGTATGGGACCATCTTTTATGCATATTCTGTCAGTTTGGTTGAAATATCTCAAACAGCAAAAAGTTTTCCATACTAAGACTTGATTTTCGACTGATTGTTCCTATGGGAGCTATATGATATAGTAGTTCGATTCCAACCAAATTTGGTCAGTATGTATAAGACCATCTTTTATGCATATTCTGTCAGTTTGGTTGAAATATCTCAAACAACAAAAAGATTTTCATACTAAGACTTGATTTTCGACTGATTGTTCCTATGGCAGCTATATGATATAGTGGTCCGATCCAAAATCTAAAACAAACTCGATCTGCTCTTAATATAGACGAGCCTACATACCAAGTTTGGAGTCTCTAGCTCTTATAGTCTCTGAGATCTAGGCGCTCTTACAGACGGACGGACAGACGGACGGACGGACAGACGGACATGGCTATATCGACTCGGCTGTTGATGCTCATCAAGAATATATATACTTTATGGGGTCTGCCACGCCTCCTTCTGCCTGTTACGCACATTTTTTTGTGACAAAGTTAATAGACCCCTTTACTTTTTTAAAAGTACGGGGTCTAAAAAATTTGAAATATTAAGAAAAATTTAAATAAAATGTTGAAAAATGCAGAAATTGCTCTCCGATCCTTTTATACTACTTATATTTGATATTTATATTTGTATACGACAGTTTTAATTTATATATTTTTTATAACGTAGTTGTGACGCCTAAAAGGTAATTCATAAATTTCTGAAAAATACGCCCTACTTATATTATATTATATTATATATATAAAACTCTGAATACCCTAATTATATTATATTATATTATATTATATTATATTATATTATATTATATTATATTATATTATATTATATTATATTATATTATATTATATTATATTATATTATATTATATTATATTATATTATATTATATTCTATTATATTATATTATATTATATTATATTATATTATATTATATTATATTATATTATATAATATTATATTATATTATATTATATTATATTATATTATATCTATATATATAAAACTCTTTGTCCTGACTGACTGACTCACTGACATGACTGACTGAGAATCAACGTGCAGCCCAAACGGTAAAAGATAGAAAGCTGAAATTTTCACACAACATAGGTGAGATAATTTCATCGTGCAATAAGACGGCGTTTTGCGAAATTCGACCTGTAAGTGGGTCAAAATCAAGGTCAAAGGTCACGGAATTGCTTAGTATGAAAAACTTTTTTGTCTCTTAAGATATCTCTACCAAACTCACAGATTGTATGTTTAGGACTGTTTCTTACATTCTGACCAAATTTGGTCAAAGTCGGGTTACCATATCATATAGCTGCCATAGGAACAATCGGAAGAAAAATAACCTTTAGTATGAAAAACTTTTTAGTTTCTCAAAATATCTCAATAAAACTCACAGATAGTACGTTTGATACTGTCTGTTACATTCTGACCAAACTTGGCTGAAATCGGATTACTATATCATATAGCTGCCATAGGAACAATCGAATGCAAAATAACCTTAAGTATGAAAAACTTTTTTGGTTCTTAAGATATATCAACCAAACTCACAGAAAATATGTTTGGGGCTGTCTTTAACATTCTGGCCAAATTTGGTCAAAGTCGGGTTACTATTTCATATAGCTGCCATAGGAACAATCGGACGCAAAATAACCTTTAGTATGAAAAACTTTTTTGTTTCTTAAGATATTTCAACCAAACTCACAGATTATATGTTTGGAGCTGTCTCTAACATTCTGGCCAAATTTGGTCAAATTCGGATGACTATATCATATAGCTGTCATAGGAACAATCGGACGCAAAATAACCTTTAGTATGAAAAACTTTTTTGTTTCTTAAGATATTTCAACCAAACTCACAGATTATATGTTTGGAGCTGTCTCTAACATTCTGACCAAATTTGGTCAAAGTCGGGTTACTATATCGTATAGCTGCCATAGGAACAATCGGATGCAAAATAACCTTAAGTATGAAAAACTTTTTTGGTTCTTAAGATATATCAACCAAACTCACAGAAAATATGTTTGGGGCTGTCTTTAACATTCTGGCCAAATTTGGTCAAAGTCGGGTTACTATATCATATAGCTGCCATAGGAACAATCGGACGCAAAATAACCTTTAGTATGAAAAACTTTTTTGTTTCTTAAGATATTTCAACCAAACTCACAGATTATATGTTTGGAGCTGTCTCTAACATTCTGGCCAAATTTCGTCAAATTCGGATGACTATATCATATAGCTGCCATAGGAACAATCGGACGCAAAATAACCTTTAGTATGAAAAACTTTTTTGTTTCTTAAGATATTTCAACCAAACTCACAGATTATATGTTTGGAGCTGTCTCTAACATTCTGGCCAAATTTGGTCAAATTCGGATGACTATATCATATAGCTGCCATAGGAACAATCGAATGCAAAATTAACTTTAGTATGAAAAACCTTTTTGTTTCTTAAGATATCTGAACCAAACTCACAGATTATATGTTTGGGGCTGTCTCTAACATTCTTACCAAATTTGGTAAAAGTCGGATGACTATATCATATAGCTGCCATAGGATCAATCGGATGAAAGTTAACCTTTAGAATAAAAAACTCTGTTGTTGCATGAGATATTCTTAGAAAACTCATACACTAACTCTTCTTGCTAAATTTTGAATTTTCCTCAAATTTAGCTTTTTCCCGCCAAATTTGGCTTTTTCCCGCCAAATCTGGATTTTTCCCGCCAACTCACTAAATCTGAGTTTTAGCCAAAGCAAGAAGAAACATTGAAAGCGCGGACAGCGGAAGTTTAATATTTCCGTTTTTTTACAAAACATGCTATCTATATATATAAAACTCTTTGTCCTGACTGACTGACTCACTGACTGACTGACTCACTGACTGACTGACTGACTGACTGAGAATCAACGTGCAGCCCAAACGGTAAAAGATAGAAAGCTGAAATTTTCACACAACATAGGTGAGATAATTTCATCGTGCAATAAGACGGCGTTTTGCGAAATTCGACCTGTAAGTGGGTCAAAATCAAGGTCAAAGGTCACAGAATTGCTTAGTATGAAAAACTTTTTTGTTTCTTAGGATATCTCAACCAAACTCACAGGTTATATGTTTGGTACTGTCTTTTACATTCTGACTAAATTTTGTCAAAGTCGGGTGACTATATCATATAGCTGCCATAGGAACAATCGGATGCAAAATAACGCTTAGTATAAAAAACTTTTTTGTTTCTTAAGATATCTCAACCAAACTCACAGATTCTATGTTTGGGGCTGTTTCTAACATTCTGGCCAACTTTGGTCAAAGTCGGGTTACTATATCATATAGCTGCCATAGGAACAATCGGATGCAAAATAACCTTTAGTATGAAAAACTTTTGTGTTTCTTAAGATATCTCAACCAAACTCACAGATTCTATGTTTGGGGCTGTTTCTAACATTCTGGCCAACTATGGTCAAAGTCGGGTTACTATATCATATAGCTGCCATAGGAACAATCTGATGCAAAGTAACCTTTAGAATCAAGAACTCTGTTGTGGTATGAGATATTCTTAGAAAACTCACACATTAACTCTTCTTGCTAAATTTTGAATTTATCCTCAAATTTAGCTTTTTCCCGCCAAATTTAGCTTTTTCCCGCCAAATCTGGACTTTTCCCGCCAAATCACTAAATCTGCCTTTAAGCCAAAGTTCAATTGCAAGAAAGAAACACTAGTTAGAGCGGACTACTAAGGAATTTCATTTCAATTTTGCGAGAGAAGCGTGCAGGGGACGCTATTATATTGTATCAATTTGTTAAGCCGGACAACTAAAGAGGTCCTATAACATTTTTGCGAGCGAAGCGAGCTGCGGGTTGGCGAGCGAAGCGAGCAGTTTAAGTTTGTTAAGCTGCACAACAAAAGACCTTCTTTTCAATTTTGCGAGCGAAGCGAGCGGGGGTTGGCGAGCGAAGCGAGCAGGGGGCGGAGCCCCCTAGTTATATTATATTATATTATATTATATTATATTATATTATATTATATTATATTATATTATATTATATTATATTATATAACCATGCTCTATGGGTATTTTATTCCTACACTCATAACAATTAAGGTGAAGTGGCAAAAAATGCAATTTCTCAATGATATTGTGCATAAAATGGTGTCAGCCCTTTTGGCGAGGTTTAAAGATTTCTTTGAGATATCTCCCAATTGCCACGATGCCTTTGTGGCTGCCATAGCATGTCCAGCAAATAAACTCAAATTTGCGGCAGCCATGCTTGAGACAGCGCCGAAGTGGACAGAGGAAAAACTTAAAGAAATGTTTGTTCAGCATGTCGAAAAGTTTAACGTCAACACACCACCAAGCACGTCATCAGCACGGGAAGATGCAAAACTGTTTAGTTTTTTTCGATTTTGGAGAGAGTACTGCAGGTATTTCAACTGATACCAATAGAATAGAAAAATAATTTAATAGAAAAATCAATGGGACGAAAAGGCAGAATTTAACGGACAGCCATTTTGAAAAATTGGTTTTGCTAAAAGCCAATAATATATTTTGAGCAAAACAAACGAAAACTTTTTTTTATTTAGTATAAATAGTATAGTATCTTTGTGCTGCCGAAGTTTTACTCGGATGTTCCTGAAACCGATTTATTAAATCAAGCGCCTATCAATATTAAGATGTGATTTTATTAAATAAAAATATGCTTTTAAAGTCTATGGACGAAACGTAAATTGTATTTCTAGATTGGTCTAATAAAAATCGATATTCACAGACCGCAAATAAATGGATAGTTTTAAAAAATACATTTTTCAGTTCCACTCTCACAAATATTCGTTATGTTAATTAACATGGAAAAATTTTAATTGCTAATATTCTGCCCTCTTCAAAAGCTGCATTCTCATTTAACGGGTAGTAATTTTTCGTACTCAAGAGCAGCAACATACGATCTCTTAGATCGCGGTTAATAAACTGAATTATATTGAAAATTTTAAAACCAAGAATTATTGCAAATATATTGTTAATTGAATTACGTTAACTGCATATTATTATCAAGAACCTCTCTTACTATGACACCCTCGCGTAATTAGCCAAGGCGTCACAATCGAACATACAGTTTGATTTATTATTGGTTTGATAACTGTAATAAATAATATATGCAATTGTAATAATTTATAGTGCGCAAATTTACTCTCTTAAGGTAGCCAAATGCCTCGTCAACTGAAAATTCTGATTATTTACTCATACTTTGAGGCGTCAGAACGTGGCGACGTTATAAGAAATATATAAATTAAAACTGTCGTATACAAATATAGTATAAATATTAAATATAGTATAAAAGGATCAGAGAACAATTTCTGCATTTTTCAACATTTTAATTAAATTTTTTCTTAATATTTCTAATTTTTTTGATTAAAAAAAATAATTATTAATGGTAATTAAAATAGTTATAAACTAGCATTACTCAATGCCACTGAAAAAATTGCATTACTTTTCATTTTTAACGCCTACTGAAATTAAATTATCATTATCACTACTTTTTTCAATGCTAGTGAAATTCGATTTCAATAGCACTCCTTTTTTCAATTCCTACTGAAGTGAAATTTAATAAGCACGAGTTTTTGCAATGCTACTGAAATGAAATATCATCACTGTGCCCTGGCACACCGATAGCTTAATACCTATTTGCACGCCATTATTTTCGACTAATTGCTTGTATCTAGTGAACCGATTTAAACCAAATTCGATCAAAATGTTAAGGACATAGAATATTCCTAATCCATGAGTTCGGTTGAGATTAGAGATGGGCACGGGCCTCCTTAATAAGGCCCGGCCCGGCCCGGGCCTGAAATAAATCTTTCTGGCCCGGTCCAGGCCCGGCCCGGTCCAGGCCCGGCCCGGTCAAATTTTCAAGAGGCCCGGCCCGGCCCGAGCCCGGTCAAATTTCAAGAGGCCCGGCCCGGCCCGAGCCCGGCCCGATACAACTATATAAACTTTTTTTTTAATTAATTTTTTTTATTCATAATTTTTTAATGTCAATCTAACAATTAATCTTAATAATTCAACAAAATTAATATTTACACAATTTTATGTAAAATATTAATTTGTATGAAATTTAAGTGAAATTTAAGCGAAATCGATTTTTGTGGCACCCCCGAATATTTTTATTAATCGATATGAAAAATTTACTTTTCGGGCCTACCGGGCTTCGGGCTTTTTGCTTAGGCCCGGGCCCGCACGAAAAAAGCCCGTTTTCGATTTTCATGCACGAAGCCCGGTGATTTTTTGAAGAGGCCCGCGGGACACGAAGCCCGGCCCGGCCCGTGCCCATCTCTAGTTGAGATACTAAAAAAAATTTCAAACCAAATCTATATTTTCGATTAATCGCTCCTATGGCCAATTTTAACCAAAGTAAGTCAGGATGTATGAAACCATCCCATTAACATATTCTTTCGGTTTGGTTTTTAAACTCCAAAAATGTTTTTCATACTGAGACTTGATTTTCGACAGATCGTTCCTATGGCAGCTATATGATATAGTAGTCTGATTTCAACCAATTTTCGTCAGGATATATAGGAGCATCTTAAATGCACATTCTGTAAGTTTGGTTCAGATATCTTAAACAACAAAAAAGTTTTTCATACTAAAACTTAATTTTCAACTATGGCAGCTATATGATATAGTGGTCCGATCCAAAATCTAAAACAAAATCGATCTGCGTGCAATATAAGTGAACCTGAGATCTAGGCGCTATTAAAGACGGACAGACGGATAGACTGACAGACGGACATGGCTATATCGCCTCGGCTGTTGATGCTGATCAAGAATAAAGTTACGCACATTTTTTTTTTGTGACAAAGTTAAAAGACTCCTGTACTTTTATTAAATACGGGGTCTAAAAAGCAGAACGCAAATCTACTAGATTTGGCGAAAAGATAAACTTATAAAAAACCTCTTTACGTGGTAAAAGTCTAGTGACGAAAACATTTTCATGCCTCAAAATTCATGATATCCCATTTTGTGATGAGTAATATTAGGTTTCAAGTAATTTCTTATACCTAATAATATTACTTTTTTGAGCAGTGCCGAGGGACATTTTTTTTTTTAATAATTTATGTGTAAAACCTAATATTATTCGTCACAAAAATTTGACTTTACCTTGTAAAGATGTTTTATAATATATGTTGTTTATAAGATATCAGAAATTTTGGAATATCACAAATTCGACATTATAGCTTGGCCAAAGGTGTGCAAAAGTGCTTGTAGAAATATACGTCAGGACCATTGCGATTAACGATATATAAATCATATCTGTAGCTTCTACCGTTTGGATACTGTGAGGGTTTAAATTTTAGAGGGCCTTAGCGATTTCCCGCAAACGTTTTTAGTCTTTTTATAGGGAATATATTCACATTAACCAATTAAAGCTATATCAACGATTTGATGCAAACAAACAAAAAAACTGACTTTTCATCTAATTTGAAAATGCTACTAAGAATTTTAAAATTAATTACCTTTCGAATCAGTGGTTTTAATGATTTTAATGATCGAGGTGTCATTCAAAGCGTATTTTTGTTAAGAATAAACTATAAACAATTAACTATGAAAATATACTATTTTGCATTAGGAAAAAACACCTTTCTCAATTACAAAGTGAACGAGAACAACAATGATTTGCAAATTTTGGATGATCGGATGATGTATAACTTTTAATGTGAGTACAAAAAAATATATACAAAAAAAAAAGACAAATTAGAGCTAAACATAATTCAGTTTGTGAAGTTTAATTTGGGCCAGTTTGTTGTTATTTTGATAGTTATATTCCAGGTTAATAAGGCCGTTGTTTTTCATTTTAAAAATAAATTGTCATTTTTATTATTAAAATTTTCCTTCTACGCGATTCGGCGACATGTTTCGACTTCTTCAGGAATTTTGTTTACAAAAAACATATACACAAATAAATACATGTTTACATAGCATGAACACTAATAACAAGATATACTTAAAATACATTTTCAAAAACTTAGCGGCTAACATTTGTGTTGTGTGATGTCGTCAGTTCCTATCTTATTATTGCACTGTCCTTTCTGGTTCAACGTCCTTATTTTCCTATTATTTGATTTGTTTTTATTAAAACTGTTTCCACCACTAAGAGAGATGCCGCGTATATAACGATTGTTTGTTCAACGTCTTCCTTATGGTTAATCGTTCTGTCTCCTTGTTGTTGTATCCGCAAGCTCTCTAGCGTTGCTTATCTCTCCTTCTTTGCCCTTGCATTTAATTTCGTAAATTACATCTTGCTGTTTTTCTTTGCATATTTAGTCTTTTGTATTTGTAAAGAGTCTTCTTATGTTTGTGTGTGTTTTATATGCGTAGGTTAAATGCTTAGTATGTGTGCCCGGTATCGCAAACACCAATCAGAAAAGAGAACAAGACCGGCTTTTGTGCTGCGCATTGCATACACACGAAAATGTTTGCATGTGTTGTGAGGAATTACAAAAACAAATGAGGCCGAAAAATTTTCGGCGAAAATCAATTGAATGAGCAACAGCTGAGCACCCCTGATATAAAAAGTGTCCGGCTTAACAAATTTATATAAAACTTGAGGGCTCGGCCGCCTGGTCGCTTCGCTCGCAAAATTGAAAGGATTGTCTTTAGTTGTCCGGTTTAAGAAATTTATATCACACTAGGGGCTCCGCCCCTGCTCGCTTCGCTCGCAAAATTGAAAAGAAGGTCTTTTGTTGTCCAGCTTAACAAACTTAAACTGCTCGCTTCGCTCGCAAACCCGCAGCTCGCTTCGCTCGCAAATATTTAAAAGAACTTCTTTAGTTGTCCGGTTTAACAAATTAATACAACATAAGAGGGTCCGTCCCCTGCTCGCTTCGCTCGCAAAATTGAAAAGAAGGTCCTTAGTAGTCCGCATCAACAAATTTATATAATATACTAAGCATTTTTTGTAAAAATAAACGGAAATATTCAACTTCCGCTGTCCGCGGTTTTAATGTTTCTTCCTTGCAATTGAACATTGGCTAAAAGTCAGATTTAGTGATTTGGCAGGAAAAATCCAGATTTGGCGGGAAATACCTAATTTGGCGGGAAAAAGCTAAATTTGGCGGGAAAAGCTACAATTGGAAAAAATTCAAAATTTAGCAAGAAGAGTTAATGTGTGAGCTTTCTAAGAATATCTCATACAACAACAGAGTTTTTGATTCTAAAGGTTAATTTTCATCCGATTGGTCCTATGGCAGCTATATGATATAGTCATCCGACTTTGACCAAGTTTGATAAGAATGTAAAAGACAGTCCCAAACATATAATCTGTGAGTTTGATTGAGATATCTTAAGAAACAAAAAAGTTGTTCATACTAAAGGATAATTTGCATCCGATTGTTCCTATGGCAGCTATATGATATAGTCACCTGACTTTGACCAAATTTGGTCAGAATGTAAAAGACAGTATCAAACATATAATCTATGAGTTTGGTTGGAATATCTGGTTGGTTGAAAAAAAACTGAGTTCGATTCCCTTCGTCATAAGTTCTTCGGAATTAAACGCAAAAATATATACTTCCCGCCATTAAAAAACAAAGAATAGTATTCAACTTTTTTTTTTTTTAAAAGAGTCAAGAAAATAATTGCTTGCAGAATATTGGAGAGCTAAGCGGAGCGCTCATGAGGTCCACATTTATTGCGTATACAATCGAAAACAAGATATCCTAGTAGTTGGATTGTGATTTGCACAAAAAAAGACTTGCCGACTATGAACATCTACAGTAAGTTTATGTTATTGATTATACAAGTACAAGTAATGCCCTTATTGCGGTTTTTCATGGAATATGTGGAAGACACGATCGAGTTTAATCTGGAAATGCCTGCGTGAAGTACCAGTACCATCACCAGCCAACTCGAAACCAGAGTACCAGATGCAAAGCGCACTTCACACTTTAACAGGTCAAATACGAATGCTCAAATGTATTCCTCAGGAGGGCTTTATATAACCAGCACAAAGCACCTATATTCAAAAGCTTTGGCTACTTTGATTGTGAAAATAATTTGAATTTTACTAAATAATCGTAAAAAATCTAAAAAATCAGAAAAAATCAGAAAAAATCAAAAATAATCCAAAATACCCCAAATCGATTATTTTTGTTTTTTTTTTTATTTTTTCCGATTATTTTGAATAATCGTAATAATTCTAGATTTTTTTTTATTTTTTCTATTCGTAATCATTAGATTATCACAAATTTTTCAACAGTGAATTATATAATCATTACGATTATTTCTAATAAATAATCTAATTGATTAGTAATTCTAATCGAAATTTAACAGGTATGATCTTATACAACAACAGAGTTTTTGATTCTAAAGGTTAATTTGCATCCGATTGTTCCTATGGCAGCTATATGATATAGTAATCCGATTTTGACCAAATTTGGTCAGGATGTACATAAGAGACAAGCATTCAATCTATGTGTTTGGTTGATATACGTATCTTAAGAAACAAGTTGTTCATACTAAATTTCATATTTAATTTCATCTTATTCTCTTTTCGCGGACAAACAGATTGTACCTTTTATTCGGTGCTGCCAACTCAATCATAGCTTAAAAATTATAAATTATTTATGTGTTCAAACCTGCCAACTTTTCTTACAATATTTATCGAGATAAGTAATATTTAAATGTTCATAAAAAATACAAGAAATTCGCAACAGTCAATAATAATAAAGTTATGGATCCTTGTCATTAAACTGGTGAATATAGAGGAGTTTCACATAATGATTTTAATTTAAGAAAATTAATGTTATTTATGTAAAAAAAAATGTATAAATAAAAAATTATAAATTTCTAAACTTCATTCTTATATTTTTCCATAATCTATACAATAATACATACAATTGTTACTTGTTTTTTAAAGAACTATCCCCTATTGAAGGTAAAATAACTAAATTACCACTTACCAATTTTTTTTAAATCTACTAGGGAGTCCCCCTATGACTGCCGTCCGCAGTGATACATATGTAGTAACATTTGTATTGCACATTGCCGCATAAATATTATCGAACATATTCCCCTTATCATGTAATTAGATATCAATAAGTTTAACCAGCTGGTGAAAATACAAATTCAAGCGCTCCCACGATCAAAATCGTTAATACAAGGTGGCGCAAAAGAAGTCAGCCGATGTTGTTTGGCTCAACATTTTTTTTTAAATGAAAAACTTCGATTCTGTTTTTTGATAATTTTTATAAAAACCCTTAGAATTTCATTGGTCAAGACGAGAAAATATTATCGGCCAAGTGTTCGCTGCCAGAGTTGATGACCATACGCCCGTTCTTTGGCATTTCCCATCACTTTTGCCACAAGTTCGAGAGACAGGTTCTTGCATTCCTGGCCAATATTCTCTTTAAGGGCTTCAAGAGTTTGAGGCTTGTTGACATAAGCCCGCGACTTCGAAAAACCCCATAAAAAGAAGTCTTGAACGGTTTAATCGGGTGATCTGGCCGGCCAGTGCGAATCTCAAAAACGAGAGATTAAGCGGTTATTGTTATTACATTTTTACAATTATTCCGCGTTCTTGGGGAGTGTATCGATCCATGGCTTGTTCACTTGAATTCTATATCTGTCTAGTCCACAAATGTCAAAACAGATTTAACATTGGCGGCCATTTGCAAAAATGAGAGCATCTTCCAATAGGGTGACTTCTTTTGCGCCACCTTGTATAAACATCCGCTAAAATTATTATTCTTACCAAGGGTAAAATCTGCCGATGCTGCACAGACCCAGCTTGTTAATAAGCACCCAATCATTCGTTATCTTAAAAGAGCGATCCCTAAGATCTCTCTGTTTATCTTAGAGTAGAAAGCTCGATTCCCATAAGCCCACAGTCGAGATTTGTTAAGCGCCGTAAAAACATTTAACATTTTTAAATAATTCAATCAGCGAATCCAAAGTCAAATAAACGTTGAACTTCAATAAACAAAACCAGAACATATAATTGTAAACCAAAGCCACATAAAATCAACATGACATAAAAGAAATCCAAATAAAAAAAGGGGGCTTGGCTAGAGGTGCAGAAACATCGATGTTCGTGTCCATCGATGTTTTCGATGTTTTCAAAAAAAACATCGAGTGAAACATCGATGTTTAAAAAGAAAATGCAAAAAGGACAGAAACAGCACAAACAGTAACATGAGATTTATTTGAGATCATTTAAAGTGTCTATTTCTATTCAGGAACAAAAGTTGATCAACAACTTCAGGTTTAAGCCTTGTCCTGCGGTCAGATATGGTTTGTCCAGCTTTGCTGAATACTCGTTCAGACTCACAGGACGAGGCTTGTATACAGAAAAAATTTGTTTGCAACCAATTTCAGTTCGTTGTCAGCAGTCATCTGTAAAATATATTTCTTATTTAACATGGAAGCATCACATCGCGAAAATACGTTCTGCTCGGCAACTTGTAGCGCGGGACCGCTTCTTGCATGAGTTCGACAAATCCTTCGTCATGAACGCAACTAAACGGACGCACGTCTTTGGCAATCATATCCATCACTTTTTTATCCAGTCTTTTTTTTATATTTGAGTCACTGCCATAGAACGGCTCCTTGTTCAAAAAAGTTGCCATCGTTTTAGGCATTGGTTCCTTATCAGCGGTCATGCGACTCGGATGCAAGCGCTTAAGATGGTCAAGCAAGTTTGAGGTATTGCCAGCTGTCTTAAGATGTTTTCCACAGTAGTTGCAAATGCCATACGCTTTGTCACTGCTCTTTTTGAAGTGGTCCCAAACAACCGATCGCTCTCTCTTACGTTTTTGTGCTGACTCCGTCTCCACTTCCTCTGTCGGTTCCACTCCTATTAAACCAATAAATGAGAGAAGCATGTTACTAAACTGTATGTAATTTTCTATTCACTAAACAACATAACAAAACAAGAGCTACTTTATTTAAAGGCTTGCGCCAAATTTTTGCGGCATTAGTAGCCAATTTATGAATGTATGTGTGTACATACACATACATGCACACATATCTAAAGGAAGCGTGGGCTTGTAAAGATATATAACTTACTTTTCAGGTAATTCTCCATCTTGCCTTCGTCATCCATCAACGTCCACCAACACCATCAACTAGAAATCCTAAATATTATCAACAATTTTGTTAGTTTTTAGAAAAAACAATAAGAAATTCATTAACTTACAATTTTTTCTCACCGAGCGCAGAGTTGTTTGTGAAAACATCGATGGTGGTCACGAACCATCGATGGTTCCGATGTTTTGAAAACATCGATGTTATCGATGTTTCACTCGATGTTTCTGCACCTCTAGGCTTGGCCCCCTGCTGTCTTCGCTCACGGGGCACAGTGTAAGATTTTGCCAATCTAGGGGGACTTAATTCAATAGCAGTCGCAATTTTAAAGCTATCGTCTTGAAATTTGTAGTGAATGTTCGAATATCCCCAAAAGAAATGTTGGACTAAAATTTAAAGTGGGCTTGGCACTTTAAAGGGAGTAAAATTCGGAAAAACCCGAAATTTTTTTTTTTTTTTTACACACAAATCGCCATAAAAAAAAATTTGTTTATCAAAAAAGTATAAGGGTAGTAATTTTTTTTTATTTTAGCCAACCAAAAAATATTTTTTTTAAATTAATAATGAAAAAAATCTATTTTTTTCAAATTGATTACTTTTGTTATATGTTCATACTTTTGCTTGTAACTTCAAAACTATTGGCCACAAAAAATTCAAAAATGTTTTTGTTTGAAAGATAAAAAATTTATTGAAAGAATCAAGTGGTTTACATATTTTTCATTATTTTTTTTAAATTGGACGAAATAACTTTTTACAAATTTAATCAGAATCTGAATTTGAATCACAAATTTCACTAAATTGATCATGAGACAAAAATGCGATGGTTTGAGGTTAAAGGCAGGACATAAATCTCATAATTTACGTCTTTTATTGTGCCCTAAAGTCATCTTGCATTATTGGTCTTAAATCTAAATTTATCCCTCCATTATTTACTCTACCTCAACTCAAATTCATGGCACATGTTCGATAAGTGCATCTTAAACTTTTTATGATCAATATCATTGCCAAAAATCATCGGTGCGTGCTCTAGGAGTAAATTAAGCCTAACGGCTTTTACTGTGCTTGTCCAAACCTCAAAAAAATGCTAAATTGAAGTCTTTTGGGCAAAATTTTATTTCAGATCCTGATTCAGAATGATTTTCTGCAAACGATGTATGTTCTGGTTGATTTGAATGTGATTGAATGTTGTCAGTTTTTTCAATAAAAAATAGAGTATTGTTAAAAATTTTCTTACTTTTTGGCACTTATTTCCAACAAATAATAAAAGTTGTCTGGGGAATTAAGAAGTCATTTTATACCGCTAAAAACCAATAATGATCCAAAAATTATGAGAAAAATAGATTTGACTGCTCACAGTGACCACACGATCCAATTAAAAAAAGACTAAACTTTGTCAACTGCTGGTCACTCTCCGATGCAACTTCGGATGCATTTCAAATGCACCGCTTTAAGAACCGTTATTTTCTGAACAACAATTTTTTGTTTAGTTTTTTGCTTGTTTTTGTAACATTTAAATATTTCTAAATTGACTTCTAAAAGCTAATTGACCTTAAAAAACATTTTTTTTTTGCCCCTAGATTGGCAAAATCTTACACTGCGCGGGGAGGTGAGGCTACATTCCAGTGAGCTCGCTGTAATAAACCCTGTGTCTTGGCATTCCAATAGCCTAATACGTATTTGTACGTCACAAGGCAAGCCAATACTTGACTTATAACTGATCTTTCCTATGGCAGCTATATGATTTAGTGCTCCGATTTCAACCAAATTTGATCAAGATGTATGGAACCATCTCAGATACATTTTCTGTCAGTCTGACATATCTCAAATATTTATTTTCGATTGATCCAAATTTAAAAACAAACTTGATCTGCGCCCGGTATCCGGCAAACTACATACCAAATTTAACGTCGCTTGCTATTATAGTCATCGAGATCGACTTGCTCAAGCAGACGGACAGAAAGGCGGACATTTGTACATCGACTTGGCTGTTAATGCTGATCAAGAATATTTTTATAATCAAAAAATTAAAAAATAACAGTAATGTGCTGATTTTTATAGAAAATATTATTTTTAAATATTAACTTTAATTTATATGATTAAAATCAAAAAAAAAAAATTTTATTTTTATTATAAAAATTGACACATAACAATTATTTGTCAATTTTTATTATACAAATTGAAAATAAAAATTGAATTGAAATATCTTTTGAGCCAAAGAAGCGACATCATATATAAATTGATTATCTGCTTAGATACTTACCCAGACCGCATAATCAGCAGCTCATGTGTAAGCAAAAAATATATAATACTAGGAAGTTCTGCCCTCGCTCGCTTCGCTCGCCAACCCCCAAACGCTATTATACACATTTGTCAGACCGGACAACTAAAGACCTCTTTCAATTTTGAAGCGAAGCGTTTGGGGGTTGGCGAGCGAAGCGAGCAGGGGGCAGAGCTTCCTAGTATTATATATTTTTTGCTTTATCATGAGCTGCTGATTATGCGGTCTGGGTAAGTATCTAAGCAGATAATCAATTTATATATGATGTCGCTTCTTTGGCTCAAAAGATATTTCAATTCAATTTTTATTATACAAATTAAAAATAAAAATTGAATTGAAATATCTTTTGAGCCAAAGAAGCGACATCATATATAAATTGATTATCTGCTTAGATACTTACCCAGACCGCATAATCAGCAGCTCATGATAAAGCAAAAAAATATATAATACTAGGAAGCTCTGCCCCCTGCTCGCTTCGCTCGCCAACCCCCAAACGCTTCGCTTTCAAAATTGAAAAAAAGGTCTTTAGTTGTCCGGTCTGACAAATGTGTATAATAGAACATTTTTTTTATAAAAAGGGAAATATTTAATTACCGATGATCGCTGTTTTAATGTTTTTTTCCGGCATTTGGACTTTGGCTACAAGACTGATTTCGCGATTTGGTGGAAAATATTCAGAATTGGTGGATAAAATCCAGATTTGGCGGGAAAAAAACCAAATTTAAAATATATATTAATTGAAAGATATTAGAAAGACATATAAATTAAGACATATTAATAATTTTAATAAAAATTTATTCTGTTTCGAATTTGGCGATCAAAAATTACATATGTCTGTTTTTCCCACTATTTTACATTTTTTTTAAACTCATAACTATTATTCGCAGTTCCTGCTTATAATAAAATGTTCGACAATAATCTACGAAAAAACAAAATTTTTATTTATTTTATTTTATATTCATGTATTTTATTTGTCAATAATCATCTTAAAACTAACTACAAGATTTGTGATCTGACCTCACCAAACCTTCAATGCTCTGCTGGGCTATTAATTTTTGTTTTCTTATTTAAATTCTGTTAGTTTACATTTCAGTACTACATAGCCTTGTTTTTATTTATTTATTTAACATCCTTTTGCTACAAGTAGTAAAAAACTTATGATAATGGCACTAGTAACTTCACAATTTATTTGATATTAACCTATTATTGGCATTAAATCGGTTTCAGTTACGGTTTCGGTAATGATCGCATTTAGGCTACGGTTTTCGGTTACGCAAAGTCTTTGAATAAAGGTTTCGTAACGGTGAACCGGCTTTTGTACGTTTCGGTTTTGAAATATCGGTATGGTTTCGGTTCTCAAAAAAAAAAGAGTTTTTTTTTTCGAAAAAATTGTTAACTATATTAATAATATAATAATAATAATTAAAAAGGCATTTATTTCACGATGTTTCATTTACACATTTTTTCACATATTCTTTATTTTGATGTAATTCAGTTACATTTCAACAATTTTAATATTTCATTTAACAAATTTATTTTATTTGCGATTATTCCGTAATATGACAATTCGATCATGAATATCACAAATAAAAATTCAAAATTAAACATAAGAAAATTAAAATCAAAATTAAAAATAAAATTAAATGTGTTTAATTAATTTATTAGCTTAAATTAAAATTAAGAAAAATAAATGTATGAAAAACCGAAATTAACCATAATAAATGAAACGGTTACTATACTGTAATTTCGGCTTACACAGTTTCGGTTTAAAGGTTTCGGTCAAATGATAATTTTTTTTTCGGTTACGGTTTTAAATTTCAATCGGTGAATTTTGAAGATGCATAAAAAGTTTGGTTTTAAAAATGAGCGCGCTTGTAATTGTCTTAAAGTCATGTGGAATATTGTTCCAATGGCGAACAGCATGTAAAAATAGGTGTTTTTCTGACGAAGAGAGTCTAGGTCTAATAGCTTTGATAATGTTTGTTCATCGTAAGGTAGACAAATTTAGATTTTCATATTGATAATAATTGATAATAATTTTCATATTAATAATAACAATATTAATGTTTTAAAATTTATCCAATGCTTATGTCTAAGGCTATATAAACTTAAAGCGAGTATAAAGATACATGATCTATTCGTCTCTATATGTCTCTTATAAGCTCTTGAAAATTTATGTGTCTTCGATAAGATTTTTAAAAGTGAAGCTTTGCAAAAGATCGTTTATATCTATATTTATGATGGATCTGTTATATTCTTATGGCAGATATGTCATTTCCCAATCCCTTAGATTTAAGCTTGTAATCAAGTGTTTATGTTAGGATATAATTGTGGTGTCGGGGTTTCAATGCTGATCCCTTCTGCAACTGTTCCTTAATTAGTTTATTTTTATATTTTTTTATTAACTGTTTGGCCAATCTGATCTGTCTTTTGTTGAGCCGTTAGCACTTCTTGTAGATATAGAATATGCACATTATAGCTAATACAAATAAATTGATATTATTAGGTTTTTATAAATTGTGTTGTTCTTATTACTAAACAAAATCATTTCCTTAATTTCTATGTGTGACATTGGCTCAATTTTGATTCCATTGTGTTCAGTGAATAATAGGTTTGTGTATTGTTGAATATTATTTGACATTGAAACTAGTTTTAGTTCTGCGGTACAATTGAACACTTTAATAAATTTTATTATCAAGTTTTTGTCGTGTTATATTCCATGTAATTATTTGGTATGTTTGGTTTGATACATTGAATGTAATATTGCCTACTATATTTTTGGCAAGTGCAACCTGGTGTCTCAGGTTTTATAATATTGACTATACAATAGTCTTAAATAATATTTTTTGTTAGAGTGCTTACAACATAATTATTGTGTAAATTAAATTTGCCTGCAGGATTTTCACTGATAATTTGTCCATTATTGTAAGGGTATGGTGTGATTAAGAAAGTTTGTTATTCAATTGTGTTAGTGGGAATATCTCGTTAGTGGCAGTGTTTTACCAGGCAAAGGTTTTTGTGTCCAAGTTTTCATGTTTAAGTAATTTAAGATTGTAAATTCCTAATCGTGTGAGTTGTGAACCCATTTCGATGTCTTCAATGTATTCAGTGAAATGTTCAATATTAAATATTAAAAGTTAAATTTTTTGTTCTGTCCGTATATAGATTGGATTGATAATTTTTATACCATCATTACGACTATGAATGATATGATTTATATTGCTGACTTTCAGCGTATTTCGCGGTAGCGTTTTAATTTGCTGTTCAAATTGTTGTCTGTCGTCTTTATCTAATGTGCCAAAAAGGTATTTATATATTGGACCAACAAAGTTGAGCAGACCTCGTTTGTTTTGATTTGTTAAGCAAATGCCGTTCATTTCTCTATTTAGATTTTGTATTAAGTAATTAATTTGTGGGACATTATTTACTAATGCACATAAACAGTTGGCCGGCACACAAATAAACGATAATTTAAAGTGTATAACAACTGCTTTTCAAAATCGTATTGAAACATTTTCGATAATTAAGTCTAATAAAAAAAATTTAGATGTTAAAAGTGTTTTCTATATAATCAAAGAACAAGTTAGTTAATTACTACAAGATGCGATAAAATAACAGTAAAGAAAACATATTAGACAAGCGAGAGTAGCTTCATTCGAATCAACTATGGGTATCATTAATTTAAAGTATAATCATGAATTGAAGAAAATGGGTATTGATAATCCTGGACTTAGCCACTGGCGAGCGATATCAAGAGGAGCAGCAAACTGAGGAAGAGTGGACAAACAACGTATTTTTAAGTGAATACCTGACTAATTTTATAAAGACCGATAAATGTGTTTTTTTAGAAACTTTACATGTTAAAGAGCTGATAGATAAGAATTGTAATTCTCAGAGGATCAGAAATTGTTCGTTAGATTTGGAATGAAGGCAATGTATTTATTAACTATTATTACATACCACAATGATTTAGACATAAATTTGTGTCGAACTACATCAAATAAGGACTACGCCTACATAGAGGGAAATTATGTTAAAATTTATAAAATAATTACATTAGCCTTTAAAGTAGTTGGTTCAGTAGGCAAGCGAGTGTAGTTTCATTTTAAAACGACGATGGCCACCGTTGACTTAACGTATGATTTAAAATTGCGGAATATCGTTATTACTGATCCTGCGCTTAACAAAGAAGAGCACCTGCAGAAAATTGTTGAAGCGTGCACAAAAAAAATATTTCCTGGATAGCTAACTACAGTAATAAAAACTGATATAAGTGATTTATTAAAGAAACATTATAAAGAGCTTCGAAATGCAGACGATTTTAATTTTGGCTTTGAATTAATATATATATTAATAAATTTAAAATTTATTTAATCTTCATACATACTCAATTAATTTGGGCGAAAATTTATGTCAAACTAGGTTAATTACAAACTATATTTATGTTAATAAAAAACATTTTAGATATAACTTAGGAATTGGAAATGTCGGTACCACACCGACGTTCGTAACTAAAATCAGGGAAAAAGCCCTAGACATCACATTAATAAGTAGGGGCCTAAAGCCACACCTATGAAACTGGCATGTGTCTTTGGATGAATCTATGTCTGATCATAGAATCATCCTATTTGAGCTGCAAGTTAATATGGACAGTAGCACACCAGGCCGCAACCCTAGAAAAAAACTGGGCAAAGTTTAAAACGACCCTACAACTAAATCTTTCCAGTGAATGGATGGGTATACCCCGTTCGCAGTTGGAACTAGGAGGAGTGGTGGTAGGCAATGCCTTTGAAGACAGGTGTCCTTTTGGAAAAAAGCTGAAAGATACAGACGCCCCTTGGTGGAGCGAAGAGAGACGGGATATGGGACTCATACCGTGAAAGCCTGACCTCCTACAAAAAGGATATCAGAAAGGCTAAACGGAAGAACTATCGCGAATTCTGCGAATATATAGAGTGTATAGCTGAAGATGCAATAAAAAAACATATTTAGTAATATCAAAATTTATTTAAACTATTTAATAAATATGTTTTAAATAAGGAAAGAGAAGATTTAACTAAAACAGGCTTGTTAGTATATGGCTGTGTACACGAATCCCAATTTATGCAACAGCAAGATCCCTAAACAACGACGAGTGACTACGATGATCACAACGACGAGTAGCAACGAAGAGCAGCGACGAAGAGCTTCAATGTTGCAAAGGCGACAAGAAACAAGGATGCAACGAAAAATATGGCTAATTCTGGAAAAAAAAAATCATTTTTAAAATACAAAAGTATATTAATTGTTAAGCACACTACATTGGCCTATAAAGTGCTTGGTTTTTATACAATTAATTTAAAGTATAATCATGAAATGAAGAAAATTAAGAAAAATATCAATATTATCTGCATACTGGCCCAAATTAAACGTCACGAAAATGGTTATTGATAATTCAGGACTTAACCATTACACTGGCGAGCGATATCAAGAAAAGCAGCAAAAGCAAATAGAGGAAGTGTGGACAAGCAACGTAGTTTTCAGCGAGTACCTGACTTTACATGTTAAAGAGCTGATAGATAAGCATGGTGATGATGTTGATATAAGAGAATTGTATTTCTCAGAGGATCAGAAATTGTTCTAATAATTTTGATTGAAGGCAATTTATTTATTCACTGTTATTACATACCACAATGATAAAGATTTAAATTTGTGTCGAAATATATCAAATAAGGACTATGCCTATATTGAAATAGAGGGAAATTATGTTAAAATTTATAAAAAGACTATACATTTATTTTAATGAACACGTGACATTAGCCTATAAAGTGGTTGGCTCAGTAGGCAAGCGGGTGTAGTTTCCTTTTAAAACGACAATGACGACCATTGACTTTGATTTGTTTGATTTTAGATTGCGCGAAGAAGTAAAGCTGCAAAAAATTGTTGAAGCGTGGACAAAAAACAACGACGAGTGACTACGATGATCAACAACGTCGAATAGCAACGACGAGAAGCGACGAAGAGTTTCAATGTTGCAAAAGCGACAAGAAACAAGAATGCAAAAACAACTACGGCGAATTCTGGAAAATTACAAATATACTTATATACATAGACCTCAGTAATGGTGTCGAAGTGCCCGTAAACATGTATTGTATTGAAAGCAATTCGTCATTACCAAAAAAATTGATTATATCATTACTAATAGAGATAATTATTGGTTATGTACTTGCTGGCTAAGAATTACCAGTGCGCAAACGAGCGTTATTCCTAATAGATGAAGAATTACATTGTGTAGACTATAGTTCTATGCAGTATTGTTTAAGCACATGCCTAGAACATTTAGATTTAGAAAAATACTTGGAAGTATGATGAGCTTACTATACCACATGAGAGCAGAGTGACCGACGTATTATTGACTGAATACGTGGAGAGAGTATTACAGAAAAGAATGATTGCACCGTTTGAATTTTGGTATTTAACTTGGTTAAAATAAGGAAAGAGAAGATAAAACTGAAACAGGTTTGAAATCACATCAATAATTTATGTGATATCGTCTTTCATAAAATGAGTGAATCTGAAGAACGTGATAGTGGTTGGTCATTAGCAGAAATAACTCGTATGGAAATTCATATAAATAAATACCAACCACTTAAGGGCTCGTGTAATATACCAAAAACAATAAAACTTAAAAGAGCTTGTTTTAATATAAAAAATAAATATATATACTGCTTTAAATGGGCTATAATATCAGCTTTTTGTGTTGTTATGAGTAATAAACATCGTTTTGCTTCATATAGAAAAAAAGGAATTCGAGATATTACTTCAGATAAAATTTTCCTTAAAATAATAATTAAAATAATATCACTTTGAATTTTATGGGATTAAATTTTCCATCAACGGTCGTCAATATAAAAACTTTTAAAAACAATAACCCTCAAATAAGTAGACACGTTTTTGGATTGAATACCAACACAATTATTGGACCATAATATTTTATACAACAAGAAAAATATCATGATATAAACCTCTTACTTCTGGAAAAGAATGATAAATTTCACTATGATATATTTCGAATATAGTTATAATGGTGAAGTTTGAACATAAAACTTTTTTCAAATATTATTAGATGAGTGCTTAACACTTTATAATAACTTTTTAAATATAATTAAACCACAAAAAACATTAACAAGTTATCAGTTACATTCCTTTAACTGTGAGCAAAATTGACATATTTGTGGAAATTTATTTGTTAATAAAAATGATAAAGTTAAGGATCATTGTCATTTAACTGGTGAATATAGAGGAGCTGCACATAATGGTTGTAATTTAAATTATAAATTACCAAACTTTATTCCAATATTTTTCAATAATCTTTCGGCTTACGATTGCCATTTGTTTGTTAAAGAATTAACTACAATTGAAGGTGAATTAACTATATTGCCACTTATCAAGGAATTTTATATATCTATTTCAATGAAAATTTTCATTAGAGAAAATGAATGGCTTGAACTTCGATTTTTAGATTCCTTTAGATTCATGCCTGCAAGTCTTGATAACTTGTCGAATTATTAAACAGATAGTAATTTACATACTATAAAATCGTTTTTCGAAAAGTTGAAGAATTTCAGCTAGTAAAACGTAAGTGTATATTTCCTTGCAAAAATCAAGCAGAATTTGAGCCTTTCAACAAAGTCATAATATTTCATTGATGTGAAAAGAAAAACTTTGTTGCAAAGATCAGTCTGAATAACAAATTAGTTTCAGATAAGAAATACTTTATTGCAAAGATCAAGCTGAAATTGAACCTAACAAATAAAGTCATAATATTTTATTGATGTGACATAAATACATTGTTGCAAAGATCAGTCTGAATTGCAAATTAGTTTCAGATAAGAAAGGAATACTTTGTTGCAAAAATCAGACAGAAATTGAGCCTTTCAACAAAGTCATAATATGTTATTGATGTGACACATTTTTTTCTTATTTTTTTATTTTATATTATTTTTTTGGGATTTGAATTTGAAAATTAACCATGTGAAAAGTATATAAATGAGGTTGGAAACAACATATTGGCACATCCGTTCAATAAGAAAGTTTAAAAATGGGACGGTTAAATCAATATGTAGCGCGAAAGGCAAACGTGGTGGAAATAGCCAGATATAATATACTGAACGGGAAACTCGAAGAACTGATGGAGGACTTGGAAACTGAGCATTGGTTCGTGGTTGGCATATTTGCTGCCTACGTCCAAGGCGCAACAAAAGAAATCAGCGTTCACGACCTGGAGCCTCTCATCTTCTATTACGCCACGATACCGCTTCACAACACCTTTGACGACCTATACCCCGCATATGGAGTGCATGTACCCGTAGTGTTGCATTCACTGGAAAGAAACTCGTACTTATCCGGCGGAGAGATGCAAGTGTTGTCAATAGAGCTACTGATTGGCCATGTGCTTGCTGGGTTGGATCCTCCATTGCGCAAACGAGCCTTGTTCTTCAGAAACGGAGAATTGCATTGCAATATTGCGTTAGCAAGTGCTTGGATTAATTTGATATGGAAAAATACTTGGAAAGAGTTCAGAAATGTGCTGAGATTACTATCCCACTGAACACGTGGAGAAAGTTTTATAAAGAAAGGGGATTGAACCATTTGATTTTTGGAATTACTCGTGGTAACTTTTTACCTAAGTCATAAAATGAGTGAATCTCAAGAACGTGATAGTGGTTGGTCATTAACAGAAATAACTCATAAGGAAATTAATATAAAGAAATACCAACCACTTAAGTGTTCGAGTGATATACCTTTACCAAGGATAATAAAATGTTAAAAAGCTTGTGTTAGTATAAAAAATAAAGATATATGTGTGTTATTTGTGTGGGTTATGGCCGTATACACGAATCTTAATTTATGCAACAGCAAGATCCCTAGACAACGACGAGTGACCACGATGATCAACAACGACGAGTAGCAACGACGAGCAGCGACGAAGAGCTTCAATGTTGCAAAGGCGACAAGAAACAAGGATACCGAGAAAGGCAAACGTGGTGGAAATAGCCAGATATAATATACTGAACGGGAAACTCGAAGAACTGATGGAGGACTTGGAAATTGAGCATTGGTTCGTGGTTGGCATATTTGCTGCCTACGTCCAAGGCGCAACAAAAGAAATCAGCGTTCACGACCTGGAGCCTCTCATCTTCTATTACGCCACGATACCGCTTCACAACACCTTTGACGACCTATACCCCGCATATGGAGTGCATGTACCCGTAGTGTTGCATTCACTGGAAAGAAACTCGTACTTATCCGGCGGAGAGATGCAAGTGTTGTCAATAGAGCTACTGATTGGCCATGTGCTTGCTGGGTTGGACCCTCCATTGCGCAAACGAGCCTTGTTCTTCAGAGACGGCGAATTGCATTGCATAGACTTCAGCTCTATGCAATATTGCGTTAGCAAGTGCTTGGATTAATTTGATATGGAAAAATACTTGGAAAGAGTTCAGAAATGTGCTGAGATTACTATCCCACTGAACACGTGGAGAAAGTTTTATAAAAAAAGGGGATTGAACCATTTGGTTTTTGGAATTACTCGTGGTAACTTTTTACCTAAGTCATAAAATGAGTGAATCTCAAGAACGTGATAGTGGTTGGTCATTAACAGAAATAACTCATAAGGAAATTAATATAAAGAAATACCAACCACTTAAGGGTTCGAGTGATATACCTTTATAGAAAGAAATACTTTGTTGCAAAGATCAAGCAGAAATTGAACCTTACAACAAAGTCATAATATGTTATTGATGTGGAAAAAATAGTTTTAGGTTTAGATTAGAAAGAAATACTTTGTTGCAAAGATCAGTCTGAATTGCAAATTAGTTTTAGATTAGAAAGAAATACTTTGTTGCAAAGATCACGCAGAAAGCCTTACAACAAAGTCATGATATTTTATTGATGTGAAATTTTTTTTTTTTTTTTTTTGTGATTTGACGTGGAAAATTAACCATGTAAAAAGTATATAAATGAGATTGGAAAAAACATATTTAGGGTATTCAGAAACTCTAATATTTGTGTTATGTGGCAAAGTGATAACACTGTAGCTAGTGAGTGACCTTTTTAAGTTTCTGTTGTCGTATTCATGATAAATCCCCAGCTCGATGAGTTTAATTTCAATGAACAGCTGTTTTGTATAAAGCAAGCATTCTCATTATTTCGTTTACGCTCATGCGTTTGGTGTCACCGTCTCTTACTCTTGTCTTTCTTAATGCTTTTGCCACTGTAAAAAATCAATTTAATAATTTAAAATAATTTTTATCTCTATATTTAAATTTAAAATCTGTCCAAGAACCAATCACTAAAATTGTAATTTGTGTGATTCGAACCCTAGTTATTTAACTGAAAATTCTAATTCTGACAGGTCTGCGACTCTATCCGTAGAGCCACAGGACCAAGAAAAATGATTTACTTTTACAACCAATACCAATACCAACCTCAGTGTGACCTTATTTCGTTAGATACTTTTTACAGTTTGACAACCTTTCTCCTTTTGAAATTTTGTCTCAATACGACGAATTTTGTATACATACCCCAGGGCATGTTTGATGTGATATACTTTTTTCTGTGTGTTTGTTGTCATTACAACATATAACACTTTGCCGCATAACACAAATATTAGAGTTTCTGAATACCCTAATTGTCATATTCGTTCAATAAGAAGTTGAAAATGGGACGCCTAAATCGGTATGAAGCGAGAAAAGCAAACTTGGAGGAAATAACCAAATACAAAAGACGGAACGGGTAACTCGAACAATTAATGGAGGACTTGGAAATTGAGCATTGGTTCGTGGTTGGCATATTTGCTGCCTACGTCCAAGGCGCAACAAAAGAAATCAGCGTTCACGACCTGGAGCCTCTCATCTTCTATTACGCCACGATACCGCTTCACAACACCTTTGACGACCTATACCCCGCATATGGAGTGCATGTACCCGTAGTGTTGCATTCACTGGAAAGAAACTCGTACTTATCCGGCGGAGAGATGCAAGTGTTGTCAATAGAGCTACTGATTGGCCATGTGCTTGCTGGGTTGGATCCTCCATTGCGCAAACGAGCCTTGTTCTTCAGAAACGGAGAATTGCATTGCAATATTGCGTTAGCAAGTGCTTGGATTAATTTGATATGGAAAAATACTTGGAAAGAGTTCAGAAATGTGCTGAGATTACTATCCCACTGAACACGTGGAGAAAGTTTTATAAAGAAAGGGGATTGAACCATTTGATTTTTGGAATTACTCGTGGTAACTTTTTACCTAAGTCATAAAATGAGTGAATCTCAAGAACGTGATAGTGGTTGGTCATTAACAGAAATAACTCATAAGGAAATTAATATAAAGAAATACCAACCACTTAAGGGTTCGAGTGATATACCTTTATAGAAAGAAATACTTTGTTGCAAAGATCAAGCAGAAATTGAACCTTACAACAAAGTCATAATATGTTATTGATGTGGAAAAAATAGTTTTAGGTTTAGATTAGAAAGAAATACTTTGTTGCAAAGATCAGTCTGAATTGCAAATTAGTTTTAGATTAGAAAGAAATACTTTGTTGCAAAGATCACGCAGAAAGCCTTACAACAAAGTCATAATATTTTATTGATGTGAAATTTTTTTTTTTTTTTTTTGTGATTTGACGTGGAAAATTAACCATGTAAAAAGTATATAAATGAGATTGGAAAAAACATATTGTCATATTCGTTCAATAAGAAGTTGAAAATGGGACGCCTAAATCGGTATGAAGCGAGAAAAGCAAACTTGGAGGAAATAACCAAATACAAAAGACGGAACGGGTAACTCGAACAATTAATGGAGGATTTGGAAATTGAACATTGGTTCGTGGCTGGCAGATTTGCTGCCTACGTCCAAGGCGCAACCAAGGAAATAAGCGTTCACAACTTCGAGCCCCTCATCTTTTATTATGGGACGATACCGCTTCACAATATCGTAGAAGACCTATACCCCGGAAATGGTGTGCATGTGCCCATAGTGATGCATTCACCAGAAGGAAACTCATATTTATCAGGCGGAGAGATCCAATCGTTGTCAATGGAGCTACTGATTGGCCATGTGCTTGCTGGGTTGGACCCTCCATTGCGCAAACGAGCCTTGTTCTTCAGAGACGGCGAATTGCATTGCATAGACTTCAGCTCTATGCAATATTGCGTTAGCAAGTGCTTGGATTAATTTGATATGGAAAAATACTTGGAAAGAGTTCAGAAATGTGCTGAGATTACTATCCCACTGAACACGTGGAGAAAGTTTTATAAAAAAAGGGGATTGAACCATTTGATTTTTGGAATTACTCGTGGTAATCATAAAATTAGTAAATCTCAAGAACGTGATAGTGGTTGGTCATTAACAGAAATAACTCATAAGGAATTTAATATAAAGAAATACCAACCACTTAAGGGTTCGAGTGATATACCTTTACCAAGGATAATAAAATGTTAAAAAGCTTGTGTTAGTATAAAAAATAAAGATATATGTGTGTTATTTGTGTGGGTTATGGCCGTATACACGAATCTTAATTTATGCAACAGCAAGATCCCTAGACAACGACGAGTGACCACGATGATCAACAACGACGAGTAGCAACGACGAGTAGCAACGACGAGCAGCGACGAAGAGCTTCAATGTTGCAAAGGCGACAAGAAACAAGGATACCGAGAAAGGCAAACGTGGTGGAAATAGCCAGATATAATATACTGAACGGGAAACTCGAAGAACTGATGGAGGACTTGGAAATTGAGCATTGGTTCGTGGTTGGCATATTTGCTGCCTACGTCCAAGGCGCAACAAAAGAAATCAGCGTTCACGACCTGGAGCCTCTCATCTTCTATTACGCCACGATACCGCTTCACAACACCTTTGACGACCTATACCCCGCATATGGAGTGCATGTACCCGTAGTGTTGCATTCACTGGAAAGAAACTCGTACTTATCCGGCGGAGAGATGCAAGTGTTGTCAATAGAGCTACTGATTGGCCATGTGCTTGCTGGGTTGGATCCTCCATTGCGCAAACGAGCCTTGTTCTTCAGAAACGGAGAATTGCATTGCAATATTGCGTTAGCAAGTGCTTGGATTAATTTGATATGGAAAAATACTTGGAAAGAGTTCAGAAATGTGCTGAGATTACTATCCCACTGAACACGTGGAGAAAGTTTTATAAAGAAAGGGGATTGAACCATTTGATTTTTGGAATTACTCGTGGTAACTTTTTACCTAAGTCATAAAATGAGTGAATCTCAAGAACGTGATAGTGGTTGGTCATTAACAGAAATAACTCATAAGGAAATTAATATAAAGAAATACCAACCACTTAAGTGTTCGAGTGATATACCTTTACCAAGGATAATAAAATGTTAAAAAGCTTGTGTTAGTATAAAAAATAAAGATATATGTGTGTTATTTGTGTGGGTTATGGCCGTATACACGAATCTTAATTTATGCAACAGCAAGATCCCTAGACAACGACGAGTGACTACGATGATCAACAACGACGAGTAGCAACGACGAGTAGCAACGACGAGCAGCGACGAAGAGCTTCAATGTTGCAAAGGCGACAAGAAACAAGGATGCAAAGACAACTACGGCGAATTCTGGAAAATTACTAATACACGAACATATTGTATTGAAAGCAATTCGTCAATACCAAAAGAGTTAATTATATCATTACCAATAGAGATATTTATTGGTTATGTACTTGCTGGCTTAGAATTGCCAGTGCACAATTGAGCGTTATTCTTAAGACATGAAGAATTATGTTGTGTAGACTACAGTTCTATGCAGTATTGTTTAAGCATATGCCTAAAACATTTAGATTGGGAAAGATAATGATATTAATGAAGTTATCAATAATTTATGTGATGTCATCTTTAATAAAATGAGTGAATCTCAAGAACGTGATAGTGGTTGGTTATTAGCAGAAATAACTCATATGGAAATTAATATAAATTAATACCAACCACTTAAGGGTTCGAGTGATATACCTTTATAGAAAGAAATACTTTGTTGCAAAGATCAAGCAGAAATTGAACCTTACAACAAAGTCATAATATGTTATTGATGTGGAAAAAATAGTTTTAGGTTTAGATTAGAAAGAAATACTTTGTTGCAAAGATCAGTTTGAATTGCAAATTAGTTTTAGATTAGAAAGAAATACTTTGTTGCAAAGATCACGCAGAAAGCCTTACAACAAAGTCATAATATTTTATTGATGTGAAATTTTTTTTTTTTTTTTTTGTGATTTGACGTGGAAAATTAACCATGTAAAAAGTATATAAATGAGATTGGAAAAAACATATTGTCATATTCGTTCAATAAGAAGTTGAAAATGGGACGCCTAAATCGGTATGAAGCGAGAAAAGCAAACTTGGAGGAAATAACCAAATACAAAAGACGGAACGGGCAACTCGAACAATTAATGGAGGATTTGGAAATTGAACATTGGTTCGTGGCTGGCAGATTTGCTGCCTACGTCCAAGGCGCAACCAAGGAAGTATGCGTTCACAACTTCGAGCCCCTCATCTTTTATTATGGGACGATACCGCTTCACAATATCGTAGAAGACCTTTACCCCGGAAATGGTGTGCATGTGCCCATAGTGATGCATTCACCAGAAAGAAACTCATATTTATCAGGCGGAGAGATCCAATCGTTGTCAATGGAGCTACTGATTGGCCATGTGCTTGCTGGGTTGGACCCTCCATTGCGCAAACGAGCCTTGTTCTTCAGAGACGGCGAATTGCATTGCATAGACTTCAGCTCTATGCAATATTGCGTTAGCAAGTGCTTGGATTAATTTGATATCAAAAAAAATTTTTGGAAAGAGTTCAGAAATGTGCTGAGATTACTATCCCACTGAACACGTGGAGAAAGTTTTATAAAAAAAGGGGATTGAACCATTTGGTTTTTGGAATTACTCGTGGTAACTTTTTACCTAAGTCATAAAATGAGTGAATCTCAAGAACGTGATAGTGGTTGGTCATTAACAGAAATAACTCATATGAAAATTAATATAAATAAATACCAACCACTTAAGGGTTCGAGTGTTATATCTTTACCAAGGATAGTAAAATGTTAAAAAGCTTGTGTTAGTATAAAAAATAAAGATATATGTGTGTTATTTGTGTGGGTTAGTATATGGCCGTGTACACGAATCTTTATTTATGCAACAGCAAGATCTCTAGACAACGACGAGTGACTACGATGATCGTAGAGCTTCAATGTTGCAAAGAAGACAAGCAACAAGAATGCAACGAAAACTACGGCAAATTCTGGAAAAAAATCACTTTTAAAATACAAAAGTATATTAATTTTTAAGCACACTACATAAGCCTTTAAAAAGCTTGGTATTTATTTGTGGAGTGCTTAGTAGACAAGGGAGAGTAGCTTCATCCGAATTAACTATGGGCACAATTGATTTAAAGTACAATCATGAATTGAAGAAAATGGTTATTGATAATACTGGACTTAACCGTTACACTGTCGAGCCATATCAAGAGGAGCAGCAAAAGTAAATTGAGGAAGAGTGGACAATCAACGTATTTTCTAATGAATAGCTGACTAATTTTAAAAAGACCATGTTAAGGTAGCTGCGGATTAAATACAAAAAATTTGAATTACTTATGGGTTAAATTTGTTTGATGATGATGTCCCATATCTGTGTCGCTCACTATCATTACTGCGGTCGTATAAGGATTTTGAGCAAATGTCAAACCAAAAACAAATCAATTTAAAATAAAAATTTAATTTCCAAAGTACGTACTGAATATCTCAAATCATCGCAATCATTCTTTTTTGTCATGCTCTCTTCACGTATTCAGTCAGTCACTCTGCTCTCATATGTCATAATACGCTGTTCTGCTTTCTTTCCAACTGTTTTTGCATTTCGTCGTTATGAGCAATTGTTTCAAATAGAAACAGATTTTCAACAAAATTATTTTAATAAAGACAGATACAAATTGTAAATTGTTAATTAGAAAAAAAATGTAATAAATAAAAAATGTTTTTTATAAATTGTTTATTTATTTATTTAATTTCCAAAGTACGTACTGATTATCTCAAATCATCGCAATCATTCTTTTTTGTCATGCTCTCATCACGTATTCAGTCAGTCACTCTGCTCTCATATGTCATAATACGCTGTTCGTACTTCTGCTTGCTTTCCAACTGTTTTTGCATTTCGAACTCACTGAGTAGTCTACACAACGCATTTCTCCATCTCTTATGGAAAAATCTCGTTTGCACACTGCCAAGTCGTAAGCAGCTAGTACATGACCAATGTTTATTTCTATTGGCAATGATGAACTCGTGTCAATGCAAATCAAGTATATTTTCACTAAATTACCATTACTGAGTTGCAGGTTATTTCTGCTGAGTGCTCGTCTATGTACATGCTCCATAATAAAAGACATCAATGTCTCCGTAGGTCCTTATACAAAAGCTGCGAACCCACCTGCCACGATCCAATATTTTATGCCCAGGAGCTTTAACTTTCACTCCAGCTTGCCTTCTAGTGTATTGTACTTTATCAATTCACCTAGATCAGCTTTCCTCTCTCTGAGAGAATATACCGCAATTTTATATTTTTATGTTCTGACTTAAATACTTTCTACATGTTTTATAGAATAATTTTATGTGTTCATAAAAACAACTTAATTACGTTAAATTTTAAAAATGTGTTTTTTCCACGTCAATCACATATTATGACTTTGTTGCTACACAGAAAAAAAATCCGGGATATTTAGCCCGAATTCAATCCGAAACGATGTCTGAAGTGAGGTAATCTCGGATTTTCTTAAACCAAGTATGAAATACTTGATTTTTTCAATCCCGAATTCAATCCTGAAATTCTTAAATTCATATTAAATTATTTATATATTATATATATTATAAATATTTTTTTTAAACATTTTTTATTTATTGTTTTTTTTTAACACTTTTTTTAATGAAGGGAATGTTTGACTGCAAGTGACTGAGGGAATCGAACCCATGTTTTTTTCAAACAGGTCGGCAACTCTAACCACTGAGCCACCTAACCAGTTGAAATGTGAGAGGCCGAGAGAGAATCAAGTAATTTGGGCTTATTTTCCCATTTTCCCGATATGGGCTTGATTGTTCAGCTTAATCCTGGAAACGTACTTAAAAAATGCAGGCTTGAATTAAGTATTTTCGGCTTGATTTTAGAACGGCTTTTTTTTCTGTGTAGGAGAATTGAAAGTTTGATTTCAGCTTTATCTTTATTTATAATATTATAAGTATTTCTTTCTAATATAAGCCTAAGAGCGTTTTACAATTTTCTTTGAAACAATGTATAGTATGTCACCAGTTGATATGACATGTGATTGAGATGAAAAGAAAATGTTTTTAATATGTAAAGTTTTTTGTTTATTTTTATAATCCCATGACATTACCCTATGAAAGCAAATGCCAACGATATTTTATAATTATTTAATAAAAATATTTTGAATTTAAAACATGACAAAGTACTATGCTGAATGGAAAAAGGTAAAGTTAAATTTTATTCATTCTGTAAGGGCAATTAAAGATTTACCATTTGATCAGCCGTTTAAAATAATCAAAGCTGAACGGAAGAACGCTTTGGGGAGAAGATTTTGCTCACATGTGAAGTGTTCGTCTTGTTTCTACCAAAAGAGTATAATTGCGGGAAAATGAGGCTCTATAAAAATTAATTAAGCTTTTCGGATATCATGGAAAAAGTTTTATCAAATGTAAGCTAAAAAAAAAAACAAATAAAAATTAAATAAACACAGTCGAACTTCCCTAACTCGAACTTCTCTAACTCGAATTTTCTCTAACTCGAACAAAATCGAGTGGCAAAAGCGTTTACTGAGCAAATTTCTTATAAATCTGCTTTCGTTACTCGAACTTCCATAAGTCGAATTTCTCCATAACTCGAACATAAACATTGGCCCGTGCTTCTGTAAGTCGAATTTTTCGGGAAAATCTCCAATACAGTTGGAATTTTTCTTTCGTTTCTGTTCATCCATTTGTTACCGGCTCATTTGGATATGTAATATTGATGTACAATAAAATATGTTGCATCAACAATTACATAGGCTGGTGAATTAGCTATAGGAAAAATGTTCGAAATGTACTTCTTTGTCAGCGCATCAGTGTATTAAAATTTTTAAAAATGTTTAAAGAAATATTCAAATTAAGGAATTTGAAATTAAACAAAAGCAGTTTTCATTATATTCAAAATTGGAAAATTAATTATGATAACATTTGAATCGAGAACTTCTTCTGGTTACAGCAAAATAAAGAAGAAACCAATTTTTGAGAATATTGACATGTCTTGAACCAACTGGAATCCTTTTTTGTTGAAAATAGCAAGAAACATTTATAATTTGAAATGTATTTATGAATGAATGCATTTGTAGTTTCTTTTAAAAAACTAAAAAAAAAATTCCATAACTCGAACTTTTTTTTTCTTGGATAATGGTGATTTGAGTTAGGAAAGCTCGACTGTATGTATAACTTTTTATGTGAATTTGGGTATTTTCATATAATAGTTATACAAATTCAAGACATAGTTAATTCAATTCATTGATATTGAATTCTAATAAATCCAATTTGGACGCTCAAAATGTTTTCTATATATTCAAAGAACAAGTTTGTAAATTACTACAAGATGTAATCAAAAACATATTAATATTAAATTTGATTTAAAAATATTTTGTAAATATGTTTTAAATGGAGAAAGTGTAGATTTAACTGAAACAGGCTTGAAATCAAACGATATAAATGAAGTTATCAATAATTAATGTGATGTCGTCTTTTATTTAAATATCAACCACTTACGGGCTCGAACTATGTATATGTCTTTAAATTTGTATCATTATGTAGAAACTATAACAATATTTGTACTGATTACTGAGTAAAGCGGACTTAGAAAAAATAGTAGCAAACAGTTCAACGCACAATGAAACTCAAATTATAATAATTGAATTTAATATAAACATAACTCGAATCACCACTATCCAAAGAAAAGGTTCCAGTCATGGGGTTTTTCGACTTATAGGCTGCGCGCACATTGGATGCTGAAAGCGGAGCTTACAGCTGAGCTTATCAGCTCGAAAAAAAAACAAACACACTCCTTATATGAGCGAGCGCACACTGAAAGCTGAGCTTATCTATTAATTTTGTTCTGAACTTTTCAGCTCGCCTATAAGCTCAGCTGTAAGCTCCGCCCAGCCATAGAGTTATTTTTCTGAAGATTATTAATTTTACTGTAACTCACTTAGCTCGAGTTGATGAGAAATTAGAGTTACAGAAGTTCAAGTTATGGAAGTTCAACTGTATGTGCAAACTTATAAAATGACATTTATTTAAAGCGAAAGGCACAGTCACAAGTTGGAACTCGTTGGTCTCTTAATAATTAAAAACAAAAATAATTAATTTCTTAATAATATTAGCAAATATGAATAATGCATACAATGCCATAATTCCTCACAACAATAATGGTAAATGTGTCAATTTTGATGTATTTAATAACGATTTAACAATTATAAAAGTAAATCTTACATTTGAATTCAAAGATCGAAAGAAAAATGTAGCAAATACCTATCAAAGAAACGAGAGATTTAAACGACATTTTAATAATAATTGATGATGCTTTCAAGAGTTAGTTTCAAATAAATAAAAGATGGATTGGCGGTATAATTGAATTACCACATGTGATTTATCGATATTTTAATATTAAATTTGCAACATGTGAAATAGTAATTAGATGTGAATATTTTAGCAAATATTTAGAAAAAAAAACTAAGAATTATTATCGTGAAAATAATGAAAACTATTTATTCCCAAATACTGAAACCTATAACAAACCGAAAGAATATATATATGTAGTAACATAGCTATACAACTAGACACACATACAATCTCAAACAGTAATAGGCAGGCAGAGCCACAGCCAGTGGCAATTCAGCACATTAGCAATCTCTCATAATCTCTTGCACATATAAAACGAATTATACATCAACTCGCACATATGTATAAGAAGCGCTCTTCTTATTATTTTTAATTTTTTGGTACTTTGCGAATACAAGTACGTAAGTATACGACCTCAAACCACTATTAATTCGTACACCCTTTTTTTACTTTAAAGATATGTAAGTCAAGTGAAATATATTTTGAAAAGTCGTTTAAGTTCCGTTTGAATGATGCAAAACTTTCCTTAACCCATTTAGTACCCATTGAATTTTTTGAGTTAAAAAAAAAGTCAATTTTTTAACTTTTTTCCTCTATTTTTTACAACAAATATTTGGATGCAAAAAAATTCTTCAATCAATTCTAAGAGTAATTGTTAAAAAAAAATTTCAAAAATCTTTTTGTTAGTATTTTTTGAAATTTTTTGAGATTCCTAAAAATTACTATTTTCACACAAAAAGTGTTTTTTTTTTAGCAAAAAATGGTTAAAGTTGGTTAAAGTTAACATCATCTCCATTTCTAAACTCTTTATGTTCCCTCAAAAAATAATATATATCGGTCCTTATTACTTTAGTCAAGATATCCAGAAAATATTTTTTGTTAGTCTACTCTTCCACTGGTTTTACTGGTTAAGTCTAGGATCATCAATAACAATTTTTCTCATAGTATGATCACAATTTAATTCAATGGTACCCATCGTCGTTTTGAATGAAACTTCTCTCGCCTGTGTACTAAACAGTCCATAAAAACAAATCATTATAGTCTTCATATGGGTCCGCATATGGGTGTTAACCACAGCCACCACGAAAATCCCCGAAGAGCCGCAACCAAAGACCAGAACTAAGTCTCCGGCAGGCCTCGATCCAACACAGGGACACTAGCAATTTAAACTTCAAAACAGTTACGGGTTGGTGGCCCCACAAAAATATTGAACATAGTGCTATTGGAACATTTTCGACTGGTTGACATTGCGGATCTAATTGCATCTCAGTTTCTGCATACGGTAATTAATATTCGCAAAACTGTCCGTTTTGTTTATCGTTATAAGGAATCTGGTTACTGTTTACATAAACGTTTTAGGCTTGCATGAAAAACTTGAATGGGTTAAACGGGCGACTGAATTATTGGCTGGGATAAGTGTTTTAGTTATGATCGATATTAGTTTTGGGATAGGGGAATTAATGCCTTAATTTGGACGATTATCATATTTTTTGTCTTTTTCAAAAATTTGATCTTCGTGTAGACCTTCTATCTGACCAATTTGTCGTATTTTCTGTACTGTCTTGCTAAGGTCATTATTTATCTATCTGGGAGTCAACATTGAATTGTATTTTTCATTGTGGTAGCCTTTGCTTAAGTATAAAGAATTGTATTATTTTGTTTGCCTTCTTGGGCTAACTTGTTTATTATAATAAGTAGTGCTTTTATCTTCTAGCTCTTTACAGAATAGACGTAGGTTACCTTTGTAGGGTGTAGAGTATAGGCTTTGTAGTAGTTCTTCTACCGGAGTTTTTGTCTTAAACTCATCGATGAGGGCACCTTTCAGCACTGTCCATTCGTTGTCGAATCCGAGTTGTGATATTTTTTCGGCATTTCCGATGATTTGCTATTCGATGGCTCCAAAAATTATGGCCTTCTGTCGTGGGGGATTGGTGGGGTATAGGTTCATCAAGTACTCAATTCGCCTGATGTAAGGGCTGAGTCTGCTTATTTCTTCCGAAAATGTAGGTACTTGGAGTATTTGTCGAAGTAGTTGAGTTAGGGCATCGTTTGTAAGTGACATGCTTTATCTTTTTAGCGATCACACTTCAATTAAGCGTGCTACTGTGTTTAATTCAATATTATTTTGGTGGCGGTCAGACCTTGTCTAGCGGGCCACCGATTTTTGCTAACGTACTTCTCAGTATAATGAGACTTACATTTGTGCTAAGTGAGCTGCACTGTGCACTTGTTGATTAATTAAACTTTAAACTAGTAGCTGTCGTACTCTGTCTAGACGGCCACAAATAGGCCTTTTAATTAATTTAATGCACAGGCTCTTGTGCAGATATCGTATCTTAATAAACAAAATTTTACAGTTGGTTCTTCTAACGGGGTTTGCGTCCTAAACTCATCGATGAGGGCACTTTTTAGCGTCGTCCATTCGTTGTGAAATTCGAGCTGTGATATTTTTACGACATATCCGTCGATTTGAGATTCGCTGGCTCCAAAGATTACGGTCTTCTGTCGTGGGTCATTGGTGGGGTATGAGTTCATCAAGTACTCAATTCGTCTGATAAAAGAGCTGAGTCTGTTTGGTTCTTGGTACTTGGCGTATTTGTCGAAGTAGTTGAGTTATGTTGTCGTTTGTTAGTGCCATGTTTTCTGATTTTTATTTGCGTCAAGTTTTATATGTTGTTTGATGAGTTATTTAACGGAGATAAGTTAGCGGTCACAATCCAATTAAGTGGGCTATTGTGTTTAACTAAATATTACTTATTTTGGTGGTGGTCACAGATTGTCTAGCGGGTCACTGGTTTTTGTTAACGTACTTCTCAGTATAATGAGACTTGTGCACTTGTTGATTAACTAAACTTCCAACTAGTGGCGGTCACACTTTAACTAGTGGGCCACAAATAGGTCTTTTAATTAATTTAATGCACACAGGTTCCTATGCGGATCTCGTATCGTCATAAAAAAAATCGTACCGTTAACCGAATCACTATTTTGCGGCAATTCGCGAGCTCAATTTTAAAGAATCACTTGGTCGTACAAGGATTCTTTGTCACTTGATTAAATAGGATCACTGATATTACTTATGACCTTTTGACATCCAACCGGCTGCACCAATGAACTGTTCGACAATTACATTTCAATACAAAAATATTGATTTATTTAATTTTATATTCATGTATTTCATTTGTCAAGAGTCAGCTTAATACTAACAATACGATTTGTGCTCTGGCCTCAGCAAACCATCAAAGCTCTGCTGGGCTGTTTACATTTGTTTACTCTTTTGGATTCTGTTAATTTACATTTGATAAGCTTTCGAATAGTAATGTGTCTTCGATAGGCTTTTGGAAAGTGAAGCTTTGCAAAAGATCGTTTTTTTGCTTATGATGGATCTGTTATATTCTTATGACACTATGTCACTATCACTGCGGACGGCAATCCACGCTAGTGACGAAAGCAGCACGAAGGGTGCGAAAAGCGACTAGCATATATACACAGGAAGAATGGAGAATTTGCTATGACTGTCCGATCAGGTCAAATTATATACCGATCTAAAGGTATCAATTTAACTTACAAATGTGCATAATAAGACTTTTAGAAACTCACATGGTTCGTGAGATAAACAGGTGTAAGTGGGAGGGGCGAAATTTAAATGATTGGAACAAATAGGGCCGTTGGAGCATTTTTGACATTTTTTTAACTTTTTACTATTTTAATCAACAGTACGCGTCGAATGACACCTCGATCATCAAAATTCAACCAATGGTTAAATAGATAATAATTTTTGAAATTTTAAGTGTTCTTCCGAAAATGAGATGAAAAGTCAGTCCACTTTTTTTGTTTGTTTGTTTGTTTGTCTGTTTGTTTGAATCAAATCGTTGATTTAGCTTAAAAGTTTGAATGAGGACTTGTTTCCGATCAAAAATCTAAAAACTTTTGTTCTACAACTTTTTTGAAAAATCGCTAGTTTAGCGGGAAAACGCTAAAAGCCCGCTAATATACCCCACAATTCGTAATTCTCATTCGCTTCGCCTTAGCCAACATTTGTTTATTTTTCCCCGTTTAAATCTGTTTTTTATTCGTAATCTTTGTGAAATAAGATTCAGTGGCTTTTTTGTTACATCGGTTGTGTTTCAAGAAAGTTTTAAGTTAATACTACATACATAATTATAATTTCATTAAATTGTGTTTGAATACAACAACAAATTGCAGCCCAAACAATCTGTTTTTTTGTGCATTTTACATTGCCGCCTGCTGATATTTTGTTTTTGTATTTTCACTTTGTTCTTGTGCGTTGCGTTCTTTCGCGTTCTAACGTCGCTCTTATCGTGCTCTCTTTATTTTTTCCTCTCAGCGTGCCCCAGCCGGGAATTCAGTCATGTGGTGAACGAATTCTATACGGCCGCTGTACAGAACGCTTCAGATTTAAGTTGCACATCCCTGATTCTGCAAACTTTCATTAGCGCGCTCTGTAGACAGAATCGATCGTCTCTAAATGTGAAATCCCCGCAGCAAATTCCGCTATGAGTTCGCTCGTCTGCTTGAGTTTCTCATAGTGTTTGGTTGTACAAGACGCTGCACAGTGGACGGTTTCATAGGCCATTAAGAAAAAAATCAAAGATTGAATTTTGGCTCCAAATGTGTCATCACTTTTTCTTAAATGAATAAGCTATTAATCGGTTAATTCGTTTACACTTTATTCCAAACGTGCACATGACGAATGTCATCAAAAGAGAGGCAATAAATGCACGTGGACTGTGCAGTTTAATTTGCTAAAAAGTGAGCTCACGCTTAAAAGTTAAATTAAAATTTTAAATCGAGATGTAAAATTACAAATTAAAATGAATATTGTAAAAAAAAGTATTAACTATGAATTACAACTGTTTTTATGTAAAAATGTGTTTTAGTTGTGTTTTAATAATTACTTGTTTCCAGTGCCATTGTCTGTTTTGTGCTTATCTAAATATTAATACTTTAGGTAAAGTAATAATTGAGACGCCCTTCTTTGCCTAAGTTAAGACTTATGTCTTAATAATAGTTATTGTTTTAGTATTTTGAGTCATGAATTTCAGTTGCCCAATTTGGCCCGTGCTTGTGTTATATGCATTTAGCCAAAGCGGTCTCGTTGGGGCTAATAGTCGATAAGCCCAAAACAGGTGGTAGTGGATCATCCAATGATGAAAACACGGCAAGAACATTTTTAAATAATGCATACTTGTCTTCCGAAATAACGGCCATTGAGAAAAATTTAATTGAAAATTGTGCAGCATTATTGCAAGCCTTGGCTTCAGGGTATTCAATAAATGTTGAAAAATTTAGAAAATTTGCACTGGATACTGCAAGAGAACTGACAAAGAAGTACTACTGGTATTACCTCCCCCCGTCAGACCACAAAATTTTAATTCATGCTCCTGATGTCATTGCACATGCACTAGTGTCGATTGGAGAGCTCTCCGAAGAAGCTGCTGAGTCTAGGAACAAGGACATAAAAATGTATCGACTCCATCACACTCGTAAGATCTCACGTGTAGCAACAAACACAGACTTACTAAATAGATTATTTTTAACCGGGCAACGAAAATTACCAAACAAAAATAAATCTATTTTATTGAAATCTGTTTTCGATTTACTTGATTAATTTTTTTCATTTCATTTCATTGATTTTTTAATATTTTTATTTTTGTAAGCTACAGCTTCGAAAAAATTAATTGTTTTTGTTTTTTTCTTTTAATATAGTTTGTTAAAATAAATTAGAAAAAAAGCTATAAAACAGTTTAAGTTTTTATTTACTATTTTTTTTTTTATAAGGTAGCGGGGGAGGGTCTCGGAGTTGTCCAATCATAACTATTTTGTTTTTTATAATTTGTAAGTACCATATAAAGCTATTTCCGATATTTCGCATTGATATTCCAACGGGAAGTATTTTGGCCACCATTCCCATACAGCATCGTCCACTGTGCGCTGCTTAGAATCGTTTGCGTCGTGGTAAAAGTTCCCTGCAACAAAGTCCGCTACGAACTCGAACGTTTTAGTGAGTTTCTGCTGCAGAGAACGCTGCACAGAATTGTTTCTGAGCTGTGCGAAATACATGCAGCAAACTTTGCTATGAGTTCGCTCGTTTGCTTGAGTTTGACATTGCGTTCTGCTGTAGAGAACACTGCTTGGATTTTTTCTTTGTTTCTTTGCTTGTATTCACTTTTGTGGGGTTGTCATAGGGTTTTGCAGCAGCTATTGCAGTGTACAAAAAAACTCGATCAGCTACATTTTGTATGGGTTGCAACCCTTTTTGTGTGTATTTCTTGCAGTTTTTCTTTTGCGTTTTAGTTAACTCATTTTCGGCCGCTGTTCGACTAGTCGAAAATTTTTAATTTTCAGACCGTTTTTTTATGTTAACCAATGTATTCAAATCCAAATGGAAAATTAAGAAAATTATAAAATCCAAAAAATGTTTACTCTGGGAACCCAATATTTAAAAATTAAAAATTTATTTTTAGTTTTATTTTAAAAAATATTCAAGTTTAAAAAAATGTGAATTTTAATTTGATTTTTAACCTCATATTCGGTTTTAGAAGGTCCAAATTAGCCTAGAAATGTGGTTTTTAATGAAAAACTCACTACTTTATGTATCGCGGCCGAAAATGGGTTAAGTGTCAGCTCGTGTTGCGTAAACAACATTCAGTGAACCACGAATGTCTTCATACAGCATAAATTTGTAAAATTTGCTTATAATAAAGACGTTTTGATGCGGTTTTCTTATATTAATCTTTTATTCACTTAAATCCCGTTCTAATGATACCAAAATTTCTTTAACCCATTAAGTACCCATCAAAAATTTTGAATTTAAAAAAAAGTCAATTTTTCAACTTTTTTCCTCGATTTTTTCCAAAAAATTTTTTAATGCAGAAAAATTCTTTAAACAATTCTCAGAGTGACTGCAAAAAAAATATTTTTGCTAGTAAAAAGGGGTTAAAATCGTCATTTTTAGTATTTTTTATAACATTTTGAAAATCCTAAAAATGACGATTTTAACCCCTTTTTCCTACTTTTCACCCAAAAGTGGCTTTTTTGCAGTTTTCAAATAATGATAAAAAAAATACCCATCACATAAAACCAAAACATCACGAAGTTGATGGACGAACCAAGTTTCAGACACACATATAACATCTACCTTTGACTTCACAAACAAATATGTACCTGAACTCCTCAATTTTACCTGCAAGACTTTGTGCGTTTATGTGGCATATATTAAGCCCATTTCTTTGTTTTGCAAGAACCCTAATTAAAGTGCTACTATTTGCTTTGGTTAACTTTATATTGTCAAAGAAATTGAATTGAATTAAAGAAGTATCGCGCGCAACATAAGAGAGGCAAGTATATTTATATATCTTATTATAAGAGAGTTATTAAGAGATATTACAAAATAATTAAAGCTATTAAAACCTATACGTGACAAAGAGAAATCAAGACTAACAACATAGAGAACATAAATAACACACAAATAAATATACCAGCTTCTAGTTGCGAAAGCTCTGCTCCAACTCTTCCGTTGCAGTCACATTCTGCTGGTGAAGAGCGTTTTCAGTGTGCAATGCCGAAAGCTCATTCGTGCTGATGCAAAAGATGTTATCGCTCCCAACCTCTCTCACATGAACAAGAGAGCGTCGTATGAATACTGCCGTAAGCAGCTTCTGCTTCTTGAGCTTAATTGCTGCTTTGAATATTTCGTAATGAGCTTTTGTTAATTGCTCATTTACGTAAAAAGGCACATGTGAATCAAAGCCGATCAGCTGTAAGCTCAGTTGTTGTTTGTGCTCGCGTCGATATGCCCCAATTTGCCTTAAAATGGTAATTTTTTCTAATTTTACGATAATTACCGGATCAACGTCGATCTAGTGTGCCTAATATTATAATTTTATTTTTTCATCTTTAATTTTTTCCCTTACTTATTTTTCTGTATTATTTTATATTATTTTCTATTATAATGGATGTCTGTTATAATAAAAATTGTCAAGTACGAGCAAACGTTAAGATGGGTTTTGTTTGTTGCTGGCTGTGTGATTATGTTTCACATGAAAAATGTGCTGGCCTTAACGGCCGAATTGTTGATTTGATTCAAGCCAAATCTGGCTTAAAATGGACTTGTGAATCATGTAGGGATGTCGAAAGGGACATGATGGGGCTCATGAGGCAGACTAAGAGAGGCTTTGGGAATCTTTTCAGCCAGTTTAAAACGCTGATTGATAGCTTCTCAGCTTTGGATGCCAATTTTAAGGGCATGAAACTCTTGAATGAGTCTCCAAAGCGAACAAAGGCCAATTTTAGACTATCCATTGGTCCAAATGAACTTTCAGTTCCTACATTTTCACCGGTTGTGTCTGCTCCTGCTCTTATTAGTCTTTCGTCCCCATCTCCTCAAACGACTGTCAATACAGAAAACATTGCGTTGTCTATGGATGTGTTTCCTCCTGACATCGTAGAAATTTCCGATTCGGTTAATATCAGCGCGGTTGTTGCCGAGCAACATGCCAGCGCTGATATAACAACTGATCCAAACGGTCATACAACAAGCGCAGTAACTGCTGATGTAGTTAAAAAGACCCTTGTAGGTGTTCCACCAAAAAAACAAATTTTTGTTTCTAGGCTTCCCTCTGATACTACATCTGATGATGTTGTGGCTTTTATTCAGGCCAAATCTGGTGATCCACCAAAAAAACAAATTTTTGTTTCTAGGCTTTTCCCTGATACTACATCTGATGATGTTATGGCTTTTATCCAGGCCAAATCTGATGCCAAAATTTCGGTGGAAAAATTCAAATTTTCATATCTACGGGAGATATCGTCGTTTAAAATAAGTGTTCTGGTCAATCACTTCAACGAAATTTGCTGTAAAGAATACTGGCCCGATCACCTAATAGTAAATGAATACAGTGTGAAAAAGAAAAATCTGACTCCGATTCTATTGCCATCATCTTCTTCTATATCTACTAGACCTGTTCAACCTCAGGTACTTTCTAATAACTCAAAAAACTAACATCCTCCCTCTCTTTGGGCTATCAGAATGTAAGAGGGCTTCGTAGTAAACTTAGTAATATTTATCTAAATAGCCTGTCCTTTCAATTTAATGTAATTGCTTTTTCATAAACCCGACATTCAAAATTCTGAAATTCTTTCTAATAAATTCTCCATTTGTAGAAAAGATCGTACCCCACAAATTGGTGGTCGTGTGCTTTTTGCTATTGATGCTGATTTATCTTTGGAAGTAGTAATAACCAATAGTTCTATTGATATTGAATTTGTTGCTGTCAAAATTAGTATGTCCGGGCTCCTAATTTTTTTAATGAGCCTACAAAGATAGCTCGTCAATTTCGAAAAACCGATTTTTCAAAGCTTTCTCAACTCTCATTACAGACTGACTGGTCTCGGCTATATGGGTGCAGGGATTTGGATAGTGCAGTCTCCTAGTAAACTCCTTACTTGATTTATGTGTTCCCTTATGTGTACCAAGCAGGTCTGATAAACCTGTTTGGTATACGAGGGAGTTAACTAGCTTGAAAAATAGAAAATCAAGAATGTATAAAAAGTTCAAGAAAACTGGCTTTTTCTTGGATCTTTCTCGTCATCTGATTGCACGATCCAATATTTCTGTTCTTTATACCCAATGCTATGAAGATTATCTTGAAAGATGCAAATTGCAGTTTCGAAGTGATCCTAAAAAGTTGTATACGTTTGTTAATTCCAAGCGTAGATCATCAACACTTCTATCAACCGTGTTTTTTGAAAAAAAAAAGACCGCGGATGCTGATCAGGCTATCGCCGATTTATTTGTTCTAATTGTTCTAATCGTGTAATTGTTTCCAATTGCATTTTTGGACCTTTAATTACGGAAAGCTCACTTTTAAGTGATCTAAAGGCCGTAAAACCGGTATATTCACCGGGACCTTATGGAGAACCAGGATGTGTTCTTCGGTACTGCGCTGAAGGTCTTTTGAAACCCCTGTACAACTCATTTAAACTGTCTGTTGAGTTATGCTCTTTCCCAAAAGTTTGGAAAGAATCATTTATTATTTCTCTCCTTAAAAAAGGAAACAAGTCTAATGTCTGTAACTATAGAGGTATTTCTAAGTTGTCTGCTATTCCTAAGGCTTTTGAGAAAATGATAACTTCTCAGCTGCAATATCTTTAAAGATCTATTATTTCACCCTACCAGCATGGGTTTGTGAAACATAGATCTACTACCACTAACTTATTGGAATTCACAACGTTTGTTACACATTGTTTTCAAAATAAAATGCAAACTGCTGTCATTTACACTGATTTTGGTAAAGCTTTTGATTCCGTTAATCACAATCTTTTTTTGCGTAAACTCCATCTTTTAGGTTTTCCCAATAACCTAATTCTGGGGATTTCAAGCTACCTAAATTTTAGAGCCCAAAAAGTCAAGTTAGCTAAAACTTACTTCCGTTTTTTATAACGGTTTAGTTTCTAAACCGGTTCAAGTTTATTATGGAGTTCCACAAAGAAGTCCTCTGGGCCCCTTGCTTTTACGCTTTTATAAATGATTAGCCTTCTGTTATAAATCACTCTCGGGTTCTCAAGTACGCTAATGACGTTAAGCTTTGTATGTCGGCCACTGACAATCTTCTTGGTGTCAGGCTGCAAGCTGATCTTGACAGTTTTCAGACATGGTGTAAAGTAATTCTTAAATTTCTTAAATCTTAATTGTAGTAAATGTAAAGTTTTGTCTTTTAGTAGACGAACTCCGTTTGAGTTTAATTACGTTCTTAATTGTAAACCGCTTGAACCTATTATGTCGGTTACTGATTTGGGTATTTTTCTGGATCCTAAGCTTAAGTTTGACAAGCACATTGCATCTATTGCTAATCGAGCATTTGGCGTCTTGGGTTTCATAAAGCGTTGGTCGAAAGAATTTGACGATCCCTATATTACTAAACTACTTTATACTTCACTTGTCAGACCTATTCTGGAATATGGGTCTTGTATATGGAGTCCCCAACATAAGATTCAGCAGGACAGAATAGAATCTGTACCAAAACTATTGTTACTCTTTGCCCTCCGGGGTCTGAACTAGAATACTAACATTCGCTTGCCTCCTTATCGTAGTAGACTTTTACTAATTAATCTTCCCTCTCTTTCTGATCGGAGAACAATGCTTGGTGTAGTCTTTCTACACAAACTAATTATTGGTGAAATTGATTCATCTGAATTAATTAGCCAAATTAGTTTTGCTGTCACGATCAGAACTTCTAGAATTTTTTTACCTCTTTCTCTTCAATCCTGTGTTGCTAACTATGCTATTCATAACCCTTTCCGAGTACTTTGTTGTAACTTTAACAAACTTTCTCAATTTATAACTAATTCTTCTTCTGTACAATCTCTGAATACTTCAATTATTTCTTACTTATGTAGCTTAAAGTTAATTTATGGTTTTGTTTTTTGTTGTTTTACACAATGTGTGTCTGTCTTTGTCTCTGTTTGTCTCTTTGTCCGCGCGTCAACAAGCCCGTGCTTGGTGTGGTTTAGGCCACTTGAATGTATTGCTCGTTTAGTACATCAACTTAAAAATATAATAAAAAAAAATACAAATAAAACAAGATCCAAACCATAAAAGCTACAGATATAATCTATTTATCGTTGGAAAGGTATTCTGAAGTAGAGGTGCAGAAACATCGATGTTCGTGTCCATCGATGTTTTCGATGTTTTCAAAAAAAACATCGAGTGAATGTTGTAGTGTGTAAAATTTCGCTTTTTTTGATATATGACACAAAAAAATTTATGTGTGGGCTTGGAAGATACAGTGAACCACTAATGTCTTCATACAGCATAAATTTGTAAAATTTGCTTATAATAAAGATGTTTTGATGCGGTTTTCTTATATTAATCTTTTATTTACTTAAATCCCGTTCTAATTATACCAAAATTTCTTTAACCCATTAAGTACCCATCGAAAATTTTGAATTTTAAAAAAAGGAAATTTTTCAACTTTTTTCCTCGATTTTTTCCAAAAAATTTGTTGATGCAGAAAAATTCTTCAAACAATTCTAAGAGTGACTGCAAAAAAAAATGTTTCCTACTTTTCACACAAAAAGTGGCTTTTTTGCAGTGTTCAAAAAATTATAAAATATACTAGCAAAAATATTTTTGAAACATTTTTTTTGCAATCACTCCTAGAATTGTTTGAAGAATTTTTCTGCATCAACAAATTTTTTGGAAAAAATCGAGGAAAAAAGTTGAAAAATTTCCTTTTTTTTAAATTCAAAATTTTCGATGGGTACTTAATGGGTTAAAGAAAATTTGGTATCATTAGAACGGGATTTAAGTGAATAAAAGATTGATATAAGAAATGCGCATCAAAACAACTTTATTATACGCAAATTTGACAAATTTATGCTGTATGAAGACATTTGTGGTTCACTGTATACCCTAAGTATTAACTTAATATGTATATGTACGATTTACTTTGAATTGGTATACGACAGCAGCAACAAAGTGTCATAGCAGCCAGAGTTTTAGAGTGCTGATAGTTTTAGCGATTGGCATGTGTGTTCGTAAAAGGAACCAGTGTTGCCAGACAGTTTTTTTTTGCTTGTAAGAATGCAGTGCACTTTGACTTAACGTGTTTTTATTCTCATGATTATCGGGGTCATTGTACTGACGTAGACTTCTACAAACACTAAACACCTTTTGACATAGTTATAAATGGCAAATATCTGATATCTTATTCAAAAATTTCTGATATCTTATAAAAAAAAAACCTCTTTACGAGGTAAAAATCTAGTGACGAAAACATTTTCATATCCCAAAATTTCTGATATCCAATTTCGTGACGAATTATATTAAGCTTTGCACATAAATTATTTTTAAATTAAATGTTTGTCACTCGGCACTGCGCAAAATATAAATATTTATTAGTTATGAAGAATTTAACGCAATGTGCCGAGGTTCAAAAACTTTATTTTAAAATATGTAGTTTATATGTAATACTTAATATTATTTGTCACAAAATTGGATATCAGAAATTTTGGGACATGAAAATGTTTTTGTCACTAGATTTTTACCTCGTAAAGAGTTTATATACTTTATAGCAGGGGAGCCCATCGCCTATGCACACGACGCACTTTTTTTTTTGTTTTGCACATAGGATATGGGAAGTGTGTGAGAATACACATTGGTAAGCTTCTGGCGCACATTGGCAAATTACACAAACAATTTTGCACATTACGCTTTCGGCCGACTTTGTTGCTGGCAAAACAAAAACAGTTGCATTGCATCGTTTTGCATTTGCTAATCTGAATGTATTTTGTTGTTGTCTTATCGTTTGGTGTACACCATGAAAGATCAAGTTTACTTCGTTGTGAAAAGTGTGACGCGTGTTTTTTTTTTTGAAGAAACATGTTTTTCTTTTCTGTGTACACATTGAAATTAAAAAAATTTTCGTTTCATGTGTGCGTTTCATTTGAATTTCTTTTTACCATTTTTAATGGCCAGAGGCTATAAAAACAAACATCACTAGCAATGTTCCTTGTACCACCTCCAGTAAGACCAGTTCTGGATTTGTCAGAGCATCACCTGATGCAAGCTCAAGGACAAATTTGGCAAGTGTCCTGTTTGACGGACATTTTCCCACCCGGATCCACCGTTTTACGTAAAATCAAAAAAACTAATGCACCCTTACAATAAAAACTCGCGGCATAAATGCATAATTCGACCGATTGCTGCTATGGCAGCTATATGATATCGTGGTCCGATGAACCAAATTTGTTCTGAATGTATAAGACTACCCCAGATTCATAATATGTCAGATTGGTTGAAATTGGACTACTATTCATATAGATGCCATAGCAGCAATCGGTCGAGCTATGCAATTATGCCGCGTGCTTTTATTGTGAGGGTGCATTAGTTTTTTTGATTTTACGTAAAACTGTAGATCGGGGTGGGTACAAAACCATTTACGGAGTGTGTTCAAAGGAAAAGGTGAATTTTGAATTTATTTGAAAAGTAGTTATTTTTTCATTAATATCTATTTTCTTCCCTTTAAAGTAATTGCCCTCGGATATAATACACTTGTGCCAACGCTTTTTCCAATTCTCAAAGCACTTATGAAATCCGCTTTTCGGTATGGCCGGTATTCTGAATTGATCTCACCAATTGTGGCAAAACGCTTTCATTTCATTGGTGTCTTCAGTTTTGGGAATAGGAAAAAGCCGCAGGAAGCCCAATCTGGTGAATACGGTGGTTGGGGCATGATTATGGTGTTGTTTTTGGCCAAAAAAAACACGAACAAGCATTGAAACTGCTATTTTAGCCCCTTTTTCATCCTTTTCATACAAAAAGTGGATTTTGGGCAGTTTTCAGAAATTTGCATCACTAGAAGCACTTTGTTCCATTTATAATGCAACATTTAATACATATTGCTTGATGCATTTTTTTCAAAATTCAAAAATCGAAGAACAATCAAAAACTTGGCTAACCTTTTCAGTTGTCAAAAACAAACTACTAATCGAAATATGCTGCTAATGTTACTATATGATAAACATAACATATGTGTCCGATTATAACAAAAATAAAATAACGATAATCGAATGTACACAGCCCGCGAAAATTCAAAATTCACCTTTTCCTTTGAACACACCTCGTATATTTATTTAGAGAAATGAATATTGAAGCGTTAATAAGTTAGTGTACTGCTAGACAGTTCTAGATAAGAAAGTTATCGTCTTCCAAAGTTCAATGCTTATGATTCACACCGAAGTAAAAAAATAATTTTTTTTAAACTTTTTGACTACAATTTTAAAATATAAAAACCTTAAAAATGAAACAAAAAATATCAAAAATTGTAAAAAATATTGTTTAGGTGCCATAATATTTTTTTTTTTTTTTACAAATTTCAACTTGGATAGCCAATAAGGATTTATGGCCGTAGCCCTTTTCTTGAACACTAGTTTCACAGGTTGAAGAGTTATCTATCATATGGGCATTTCCACAGAAATGTCAACCGAGGCCAAAAAACGTAAAATTGGTCAAAAACTCACATCTTGTGAAATTTTCTTCCAAAAATGTATTCAACTTATTTATTTAAGCAGTATACGCTAGAAGAAACTCAATTGGATGAACATATAGATTCAACATTGAAATGAATTGACTTTTTCTATATTTTGGCTCATTTTCTTAAAAATTGATTTCCAAAATAGACCGTTTGTATTTTAACGATTACACTAAGTTAGAGAGTAGGATTGTAACATAAACCATTTTAATACATAGAAATATATTGAAAGTTTAATTAAAAACAAGTTTTTCGGGCTGTTTCGATTGATAATTTAAAGAAAGAGAGACAGAAACAATAGAAATATGTTGTGGAACAAAATGTCGCGTGCGACAGTGATTTAAATGAAATTAAGAAAAATCTGCTTAATAGTTTTAAATCAAACAAAAAACATGTTTAAGATAAATGAATGCATTAAATTTTAAAATATATTGCATCAAAATATTCGTTCACGTTTTGCCGTAATCAGTGTTGGAACTGGTCGCCGAAAAAATTACTTCTATTTGAGTCGCGTTCGAATGCCTTGGTTTTTTAAGATTATCTTGAAAACAAACAATCGGCCAAAATCAAACTATTGCACCAATAAAAGTTCTAAGTAAGACCTATGAGTTTCCCCTTTTGTCACAACAAAATAATATTTTGGCATATGTTTTATTTCACTCAGTTTAAATCAGGGACCGCAAATAATGATTATTTTTATTTTTTTAACTACAAAAATCACACACTAGTGGACCTAGAAAAAAATGGTTTACACCAAAATCTTTATTTTTTCTTAATCTCTGCGTTTTCGTTATGATTTTTAAATTTATGATTTTTACTTTTTTCTTCACTGATAATAATTATTTTTGAGTAATTTTTTAAAACTTAGACCGTAATTATTATTTTTGATCAAAAAAAAAATAAAACTCAAGAATAATGATTATTTATGATTTTTATTTTTTTCGCTCGAAATAAAACTCAACAGAAACTTACGGCCTCTGGGTTGAATAATTTTCCAATATTATTTTTTATTCTTATAAATGGAATCTAAAGCTACCTCCCAGCATAATTTTTTTTTTCTAAAATTTTTTTAAAAAAAAATTTAATAATTTATTTATTATATATTTCAAATGATTTTTATTCTTTTCGCTCAAAATAAAACTCAACATTGGCAAAATATTTAACCCAGAAGCCGTAAATTACTGTTGAGTTTTATTTTGAGCGAAAAAAATAAAAATCATAAATAATCATTATTCTTGAGTTTTATTTTTTTTTGATCAAAAATAATAATTACGGTCTAAGATTTAAAAAATTACTTAAAAATAATTATTATCAGTAAAGAAAAAAGTAAAAATCATAAATACGAGGGCTGCTATATATATTTCTGACCTAATAATGAAAATGCGAATATTTATCATCAAAAATTGTTTTATTGTTTTTCAAAGTATTCTCCAGCCTGATTTATACACTTTTGCATGCGCTCAAACCAATTGTCGAAGCACTTTTTCCACTCCGATTGAGACACCTCCAAAACATGGTTTTTGAACGCTTCAACAGCATCTTCTGGGCACGAAAATCGTTGACCACGCATTTTTTTCTTGATGTGCGGGAATAAAAAGAAGTCATTGGGTGCCAAGTCAGGGCTGTACGGCGGATGACCCATCAATTCGACGCTTTGGCCGGTCAAAAAGGCGCTGGTTTGAGCCGATGTGTGAGAGCTCGCGTTGTCATGGTGAAGAATGATTCGTCTTCTCTTGTTTGTTTTTCGAATTTCTCCGAAGACTTCAGGCAAACAAATTGTGGTGTACCACTCAGAAATGACCGTCCTTCGTTGCTCAAGCGGAACAGTCGCCACATGACCAGTTTTGCCGAAGAAACAGGCGACCATTTGCTTCGAAGTGCTTCTTCCACGAACAACTTTCGTTGGATTTGGCTCGTCTTCGAAGACCCACACGGTCGATTGTTGTTTTGTTTCGGGCTCATACGCATAGATCCAAGATTCGTCACCTGTGACGATCTTATGAACATCTTTTGAAGCACCGCGATCGTATTTTTTCAACATTTCTTTGCACCAATCGACACGAGCCTTTTTTGAGCGATTGTCAAATTGTGCGGGATCCAACGACAACAAACCTTTTTTACGGTCAGGTGTTTATGTAATATCGAATGTATGCTGGTGGGAGAAATGCCCAAGGATGCCTATATCTCCCGGTATGTCACATGACGATCTTGCATTATTAGTTCACGCACGGCGTCAATGTTCTCTGGCACAACGGACGTTTTTGGACGACCTTCACAGAATTCGTCGTTGAGCGAACTGCGACCACGATTAAATTCGTTATACCAGTTTTTCACGGTGCTATAGGATGGTGCTTGATCGCCCGACAAAGACTTAAGTTCATCGATGCACTCTTGTCTGGATAATCCACGTCGAAAGTTGTGAAAAATTATCGCACGAAAATGCTCACGTGTCAATTCCATTTTTTTAACGGAATTGAATTGTTCAAAGCTCTGTAAGTTTAACAATTCACGATTAAATGACAACCCGTTCTGAGTGATGTCATGCTAAAAAATGTCAACCTTTCCAATGGAAATATCAGATTGCACCTGGCAACACTTATTGTTGCCTAGGCCAGAAATATATATAGCAGCCTACGTAATCATTATTTTTGAGTTTTATTTTTTTTTATCAAAAATAATGATTACGGTTTAAGTTTTATAAAATTACTCAAAAATAATTATTATCACTAAACAAAATTGTTAAAAATTAAAATATAATCATTACTAAGTAATTTTTATTATATAACTTATAATGATTACGGTCCCTGGTTTAAATTATTATGAGCGATGGCCCCACTGTGCAGTCCAGGAGTTTCTTAATACTCAAATATTCGTCACCTCAAAAGAGTGATCCCTGAGATATCTCTGTTTATGATACAGCAGAAAGCTCCATCCCCAGAAGCTCACAGCCGAGATTTGTTAAGCGCTGTCAAAACGTTTAACATTTGGTCGAGTTTTTATCGTACTCCGCTCCGTTCAACTTGTTTATGTTTGCTATTTAATAAAGCTATTTTTTGTATTCAATTATTCAAACGAAACTTCGTGTAAATTACACGATACCATTTTCACTTACATATACATTTATAAAAAGTTAGTTTTTAGAAATTAATGGACTTGAGCTTAGGGTATTCTTTAGTCGGTAGTTGTCCACTTTGAAATTTTCATTTGTTCTATTTAGACATATTGGAAAGCAAAGAAAATTGCGGAAGTTAACGCATGCTCGATAGAAACCGTTGCAAATATTGGTTGAGTCCCAATACAAAACTATTCCCTTCCAATCCGCTGCTCGTAACTTGGTCGTGAAATGCGAGCTCATTTCTAATTTGAATGCCAAGTTCGGCGAACGTTGAGTCTTGTGAAAATTTTGTGCTCAGCTTGGTGTGAAGCCGTATAAATATTTGAATTGACAATAATAAAGCAGTCCGCGCTCGTTACTTTCGTAACAAATTCCATTCATAACTAAATCAATACAAATATAATAATAAAGATGGAAAAGTTACATGAATATCAAGGGGTAACTGGTCGATTTCATCAATGGAGAGACAATATAAGAGAAAAGTACAGTAAGAATCAAGAAAATTCAACCAGCTTTTTGGAAAAAGTCAAAAGTACCGCCAGGGATCAACTGAAAGGAAACGCAAGTGCAAATGCGGATTATTCACATATTTATAGGTAAGTCCTACCTATACAAAATTTATTCTCAAATACAGTTAATTTGCTTACAAATGTACACAATAGAGTGGATCAATTTGTTTGGGTATAAAAAGAGGTGAAACCAAAACGGGAATCTTACAAAAATAATAAGAAAATATACTCAGAAACAATTGGTCTAAAACCAAATCCAAACTCCCTCTGACAAGCATAAGGTTGTCAGTTTAAGATGTTTTAATAACTGCTTGCTTAAAAAAACACACATTTTTTACTAATTAACACGCTTTTTCATGTTACGAATTTGTGCATTTTTTGTCATAATTTTTTTGAAGTGTTTAAAAGCTTGTTCAAGAGTTACAGATTTTTTCCGCCTTCTTTTCTTATGTTAATCAAAAAGAAGTTGAATCAAAAAAAAATTATGTAGTTGAAAAAAAAAATATGTTTTAAGAATAATCAGAATTAATTACAATAATATTCTTGCAAATGTGTTTTTTTTTTTTATATTTTAATAAGACCACATGTTTTTTTTCAACCACCTCAACTTAAATCTATGCTTTTCAGCGGGAGCTAGGATTTGACTTAACAGCCAATTTTTTTTAGAATTTGAGAAAATATTCCTCCCCAAAGCACAATTTTATTTAGATACGTCATTATGGAATTTGCCTATTCGATTGAATAACATTTACTACGACTCGTTCACATAACTATTTCAGTAGAAACTTTAAATCTAGTTTATTTTGTATTAAATTAAAGCTTAAGACCATGCCAAACATATATTCTGTGAACTTGGTTGAGATACCTCCAGAAACATACACGTACATATATCTGTGTTTAATAGGGCTTATAAGTTTCTAACATGGCTACTGCGTCTCAGCTGTTTCTCAGCTGATGCTGACTAAGAAAATATTTCTTTGTAATGTCAGTTATGTCTCATTCTCTGTGTTGCATAAGTGCATTAGCAATGTACCCTTATTCTCTAAGAGTAGCTTTTGAAATCAATGTTAAGAGGACTAGAGTACGAAATACATTTTTTTTTTAATTTTTGTCATTTTTTAGGATAATGGAACGGACTGCCTCCCTTTGACGAACCTCGCATATTCAATCCTATTAAAAAATTAAATGATCTCATAGTAATAGCCAATAATGTTTGTACACAAACCATTGCGTTTTTTGTTAGGGAATTCTCGTTAAATACTGATGAGAGGTATTTCTTAGTCTAGCTTTCTCGATTAAAACGCTTCCACTTGTTTTCATTAGCCTGATGAGTATGTATTTAGCTAAAAAATAAAGTTTCATCAATGTACGAGACTTTGTAGCAGATAAAACGAGACGACCCATATCAAAATCAAAATCGATTTTAAGCTGAAAAGTTTTAACCAGCTTAGCAAACAATTTAAAGCACAGTATGCCAAATGAAACTACCATGCTTGCAGTTTATTTAATAAAATACTTTAAAAAATCCGAAATTGGCCATGTCCGACCAGGGTATTGCATTTTTTATAAATAATCAAATTTTATTAAGATTGAAAAATCTATTCAAATGTAGTTAATAATGTAGGTAACAATTTTTGCCATTGCTTAGCTATATTTAAAAAATGCTTAAAAAATTGTATTGACATACCGGTGAAACATTTCTAATTCCAAATCAAACAAATCTAATACTATTATAAGTGCAATAAATGCTGCTTTAAAATCGTTTCAAATTACTTTCCCGTTTATTTTATGGTCTTTGAAAGCATGAAGTCCGACGAGCGCAATAATGGGACTTAAAATAATTGAATTCACGTTCTTTTATAACCCTTGATTTATTGAAATGCGTAAATCCTTTAATATTGGTAACCCGCTGAGAATCTAGCAGACGGCGTTTTAGAATGATTTTTCTTTTTATTTGCAGACACAAAACCCGAGCAGAACTAATCCGAGTATCCGCTGCAGTGATGGGCATTGAGTTTTCATATGCGGCAGAAACAGCTTTTGTGTCCCCAACCTTGCTTAAAATCGGCGTGGAGCATCAACACATGACATTGGTATGGGCATTGTCGCCTTTAGTTGGATTCTTTCTTTGCCCCATACTGGGCTCGTTTTCAGATCGTTGCAAATTAAATATTGGACGTCGACGTCCATTTATAATTCTTTTATCTATAGGAGTTTTTCTAGGTAATTATGAATATAAAATAGCATACGAATATGATTTCCATTTCGACATTATTTAACAAAACTGAGTATTCTCCAAACGTGAAAATGTTTTCCTTAACAGATGAGCTAATTGGTTAAAATTTAAACAACAAGTTAGGTAAAATTCCGTTCTGGTAAATATTGTCGAAGGTAAAAAACACTTGAACATCTGAATAATAAATTGTAATTATTTAGGACTGATTTTGGTTCCAAATGGGGAAAACTTGGGATATTGGTTCGGGGATGTGGATCCACATTTGCAAGCTGCTGCAATGAATACGACGTACAATATAACGTATAATTATTTGAACATAATTCCTCACAAAACGACGGCTTCACAATCTACAAATGTGGTTTATTCGAAGACCTCGCATCCTTGGGGAATTTTTTTTACTGTGCTAGGCACCGTTCTTCTCGATTTTGATGCAGACGCCTGTCAAAGTCCATCTAGAGCATACCTGTTGGATGTGTGCATTCCAGAAGATCATGCCAAAGGACTTTCTACATTCACCATAATGGCTGGCCTAGGAGGCTTCTTTGGATATTCCATGGGTGGCTTGAACTGGGATGAAACGGAAATCGGTATGTTGACATCAATCTAAGATTTATAAAAAATAAAATACTCACGAAAGTTCTGTAGGGAGACGCCTAGGCGGACATGTAAAGGCTGTTTTTACGATAATTACTTTTATTTTTATCGCCTGTGTGAGCTTCACAATAACCAGTTTTACTGAAATCCCCCTATGGGTGCTATCAAATTCGATATCGAAAATGGAACCAAATGAAAAATCCGAATTGGAAAACGCTTCCACAAATTATGGAGCTATGAAAAATGATGATGACTATAAAAACAATGAAAGTAACGTTGAGGTGAGTTTATGTTTTAATTTAAAATCTATCTGGTAGAGAGTCACGCTCTGGTAAAAGATTCCGACATGTCAGAATTTGAACTTTTAATATGAAAAGAATAATGGGTTTGTTTCCCACCATGCCTTGCTAAAAAGCCATACATAAATGTTCCATCCCCGTCAATTGTATCCAAAATATGAGGGCCCCTTCAAGCAACCCTAAACATGTTCTGATCTTGCTGTAATCGCAATTATGAAGTGTTTTATCTGCGGCAAGCAGAAATCCCCACTCTGCAAGTAATATATTTGCGCTTGAAGCTGCAGATACATATGTGTTATATGTCAAAAAACGCGGGTTTTTTTTTACTATACCATTTTGAAGTTTTGTATTGATTTAAGGTGTGGATTTTTTTGTAATTGGCTGTATGTGAGCAAAAATAACCTAATAAATTAAATTTATGCCTAAAAGTTTTTCCAACTATATTTAAAACATTCGTAGATAAAAATTAACATTTTTTTAGGCTTTTAAAAGATATGCCAACTTTTATATGTTACTAGGGGGCTTCGCCCCCTGCTCGCTTCGCTCGCCAACCCCCGCTCGCTTCGCTCGCAAAATTGAAAAGAAGGTCTTTTGTTGTCCAGCTTAAACTTAAACTGCTCGCTTCGCTCGCCAACCCGCTTCGCTTCGCTCGCAAAAAATTAAAAGAACTTTTTTAGTTGACCGGTTTAACAAATTAGTACAATATAAGGGGGTCCGTTCCCTGCTCGCGTCGCTCGCTTAATTGAAGAGAAGGTCCTTAGTAGTCCGATTTAACAAATTTATATAATATAGCATTTTTTGTAAAAAAAACGGAAATATTTAACTTCTGCTGTCCGCGGTATTAATGTTTCTTTCTTGCAATTGAACTTTGGCTTAAAGGCAGATTTAGTGATTTGGCGGGAAAAGTCCAGATTTGGCGGGAAAAAGCTAAATTTGGCGGGAAAAAGCTAAATTTGGCGGGAAAAAGCTAAATTTGAGGATAAATTCAAAATTTAGCAAGAAGAGTTAATGTGTGAGTTTTCTAAGAATATCTCATACCACAACAGAGTTCTTGATTCTAAAGGTTACTTTGCATCAGATTGTTCCTATGGCAGCTATATGATATAGTAGCCCGACTTTGACCAAAGTTGGCCAGAATGTTAGAAACAGCCCCAAACATAGAATCTGTGAGTTTGGTTGAGATATCTTAAGAAACAAAAAGTTTTTCATACTAAAGGTTATTTTGCATCCGATTATTCCTATGGCAGCTATATGATATAGTCACCCGACTTTGACCAAATTTGGTCAGAATGTTGTAGACAGCCCCAAACATATAATCTGTGAGTTTAGTTGAGATATCTCAAGAAACAAAAAAGTTGTTCATACTAAGCAATTCTGTGACCTTTGACCTTGATTTTGACCCACTTGAAGGTCGAATTTCGCAAAACGCCGTCTTATTGCACGATGAAATTATCTCACCTATGTTGTGTGAAAATTTCAGCTTTCTATCTTTTACCGTTTGGGCTGCACGTTGATTCTCAGTCAGTCAGTCAGTGAGTCAGTCAGTGAGTCAGTCAGTCAGGACAAAGAGTTTTATATATATAGATAGTGTTTAGAGGGATTTAAGTGTACTTTCAAATGACATTAAAAATAAATTCATTGTAGATATAATTGTTCATAATGTGGTCTAGCGCTTGCAACACAAAATCGAAGTTACTTTTAAATTTTCAATTTCATTTGAAATTTTTACCGCATTATTTGTAACAAAGCAACTAAAATACAATATCTTAAAGAAAACTGAGAGCAATAGAATTCAGAGATATCTTCTTTGGAATCAAAAAAGTTTATAGTTTCTTAGCAAACTTCGCAAAGCCATGTGTCGCACAGAACGTAGCGCATGCAACATTTCGTCTTTATTTTTTTTTAAGTTATATATCGAAAGCAGCTTAAGAAACTTGTTTTAAATTAAGCATTCAATATATTTCAATGTATTAAAATGGTTCATATTACAATTTGACTATCTTACTTTATATAATCGTTAGAATACAAACTGTCCATTTTGGAAGTACATTTTTAAGATAATGGCCAAAAATATATAAAAAGTGAATTTAGCGATTTTGGATTTTGGTGTTCTTAAAGGCTCTAATGGCCACATATGCTCCAATCATTTATGTTTTGCCCCACCCACTTACACCCGCTTATCACACGAAACAGGTGAGTTTCAAAAAGTCTTAGCATGCACATTTGATAGCTATAACTTTCGATCGGTATATAACGCGATCTGATCGGCCAGTCGTAGCGGATTTTCCATCATTTCTGGAAATATTGCTAGTCGCCTTTCGCACCCTTTGTTATGCTTTCGTCACTAGCGTTAGATGCCAGAGTAGTAGGCTGAATATCATAAAACTTTCTTAGTAAGCCGTTTAGTAAATAATATTGAATTTTTTATTTTATTTTATGTATCTACTTTTATAAAGACAACTGTGGCGGCACCGGAACAAGTTTTTGCAAATAAGGAGAATATTGGTGAAACGTCATTCACAGAAAATCAAGAGCCTTTGATGCACCGAATTGAATCCGCAACGGAATTCCCTACGCCCCAGAATAGCGAGGAAGTCCAGTCCTTATCGCATTATTTACTTTCTATCGTATATATGCCCTACTCCCTGCGCATAGTTTGTCTTACAAACCTCTTCTGCTGGATGGCGCACGTTTGCTACTCACTCTATTTCACCGACTTTGTGGGGGAAGCGGTCTTTAATGGTGATCCAAGAGCAATGGAAGGAACAATACCACAACGAAGATACGAAGAGGGTGTTCGCTTCGGATGCTGGGGTATGGCGATGTATTCCCTATCCTGTGCATGTTACTCACTGGTTATAGATAAGCTTATCCAACGATTTAGGTATTATTTACAATTATACGTGTTGAAGGAAATGAAATATTTATTTTTCCATTTTATAAAGGGCAAAATCTGTATACGTTGGAGGACTTCTCTTCTATTGTGTTGGAATGACACTAATGGCGTTAACCCGAGCTAAATTCAGTGTCATTATGTTTAGTTGGACGGCCGGTGTAATGTACTCGACGCTCTTTACCATGCCTTATTTGCTGGTGGCACATTACCATTCCGTAGACACAGTAAGTAGCAAACAGATTAGAAAATTTAATTACTTGGGAGCTATAACCACCCCCAAAGACAGCAAAAGTAAGTTTTTATGTGCACTGATCTTTTAATTAGATGTTTCTGATTATTACAAAGTGGTATGAAGGAATTAAAAAGGAACTCTTTATTTCTAGAAATAAAAAAAAAAAACATTTTTTTATGGTGGTTTGTTTGTTAATAGCCGAGCCAAACCAGTTATTTCCTCCTTGTGCCCCTTGTCTTCATTAATTTTTGTAAGAAAAAGGGTTCTTTCCATGGCTAATAAAGTGAGCTACACAGTCGTCTTGTCAATAATTTTCTTATAGAAGTAAGCTTTAGTTAACTTGAGGTCAAGTAATGTCTATAAGACACCAACAAACAACAACACACAAAACACTTGCCAAAAATGCAAGGAGCATGGCTCGGTATACAGCTGTTTCAAGAGATGCCAATCTCTATCATCAGTACCGTTTGCTGACTTGACCAGCGATCTCAGCCTAATGTCACCTTTGAGAAGCCAAAACCAGTTGTGAATTTTAGCTCTCAAAAGTGAAAAAATAGCTGTGAAGCTGATCTAGCCCTTTGTGTGTTGTTGTTGCCGTCGTTATTGTGCAAATGTCATCGGCATTTTTATTGCAATAACAATTTTGGTTTTTTGTTTTCTGTTTATGTCAGTAACAAGAGAGTGTTGCCACTATTTCAGAATTTTTCCGGCGTGTAGTCCGTTTATGTTTAAAAATTTTTGTTTTTGTGACCTTTCTATATTGTAGAAGTAAGCTTTAGTTAACTTGAGGTCAAGTAATGTCTATAAGACACCAACAAACAACAACACACAAAACACTTGCCAAAAATGCAAGGAGCATGGCTCGGTATACAGCTGTTTCAAGAGATGCCAATCTCTATCATCAGTACCGTTTGCTGACTTGACCAGCGATCTCAGCCTAATGTCACCTTTGAGAAGCCAAAACCAGTTGTGAATTTTAGCTCTCAAAAGTGAAAAAATAGCTGTGAAGCTGATCTAGCCCTTTGTGTGTTGTTGTTGCCGTCGTTATTGTGCAAATGTCATCGGCATTTTTATTGCAATAACAATTTTGGTTTTTTGTTTTCTGTTTATGTCAGTAACAAGAGAGTGTTGCCACTATTTCAGAATTTTTCCGGCGTGTAGTCCGTTTATGTTTAAAAATTTTTGTTTTTGTGACCTTTCTATATTGTAGAAGTAAGCTTTAGTTAACTTGAGGTCAAGTAATGTCTATAAGACACCAACAAACAACAACACACAAAACACTTGCCAAAAATGCAAGGAGCATGGCTCGGTATACAGCTGTTTCAAGAGATGCCAATCTCTATCATCAGTACCGTTTGCTGACTTGACCAGCGATCTCAGCCTAATGTCACCTTTGAGAAGCCAAAACCAGTTGTGAATTTTAGCTCTCAAAAGTGAAAAAATAGCTGTGAAGCTGATCTAGCCCTTTGTGTGTTGTTGTTGCCGTCGTTATTGTGCAAATGCCATCGGCATTTTTATTGCAATAACAATTTTGGTTTTTTGTTTTCTGTTTATGTCAGTAACAAGAGAGTGTTGCCACTATTTCAGAATTTTTCCGGCGTGTAGTCCGTTTATGTTTAAAAATGTTTGTTTTTGTGACCTTTCTATATTGTAGAAGTAAGTTTTAGTTAACTTGAGGTCAAGTAATGTCTATAAGACACCAACAAACAACAACACACAAAACACTTGCCAAAAATGCAAGGAGCATGGCTCGGTATACAGCTGTTTCAAGAGATGCCAATCTCTATCATCAGTACCGTTTGCTGACTTGACCAGCGATCTCAGCTAATGTCACTTTTGAGAAGCCAAAACCAGTTGTGAATTTTAGCTCTCAAAAGTGAAAAAATAGCTGTGAAGCTGATCTAGCCCTTTGTGTGTTGTTGTTGCCGTCGTTATTGTGCAAATGTCATCGGCATTTTTATTGCAATAACAATTTTGGTTTTTTGTTTTCTGTTTATGTCAGTAACAAGAGAGTGTTGCCACTATTTCAGAATTTTTCCGGCGTGTAGTCCGTTTATGTTTAAAAATTTTTGTTTTTGTGACCTTTCTATATTGTAGAAGTAAGCTTTAGTTAACTTGAGGTCAAGTAATGTCTATAAGACACCAACAAACAACAACACACAAAACACTTGCCAAAAATGCAAGGAGCATGGCTCGGTATACAGCTGTTTCAAGAGATGCCAATCTCTATCATCAGTACCGTTTGCTGACTTGACCAGCGATCTCAGCCTAATGTCACCTTTGAGAAGCCAAAACCAGTTGTGAATTTTAGCTCTCAAAAGTGAAAAAATAGCTGTGAAGCTGATCTAGCCCTTTGTGTGTTGTTGTTGCCGTCGTTATTGTGCAAATGTCATCGGCATTTTTATTGCAATAACAATTTTGGTTTTTTGTTTTCTGTTTATGTCAGTAACAAGAGAGTGTTGCCACTATTTCAGAATTTTTCCGGCGTGTAGTCCGTTTATGTTTAAAAATTTTTTGTTTTTGTGACCTTTCTATATTGTAGAAGTAAGCTTTAGTTAACTTGAGGTCAAGTAATGTCTATAAGACACCAACAATTTTTGGCAAGTGTTTTGTGTGTTGTTGTTTGTTGGTGTCTTATAGACATTACTTGACCTCAAGTTAACTAAAGCTTACTTCTACAATATAGAAAGGTCACAAAAACAAAAATTTTTAAACATAAACGGACTACACGCCGGAAAAATTCTGAAATAGGCAACACTCTCTTGTTACTGACATAAACAGAAAACAAAAAACCAAAATTGTTATTGCATACAAATGCCGATGCATTTGCACAATAACGACGGCAACAACAACACACAAGGGCTAGATCAGCTTCACATATTTTTTCACTTTTGGAGCTAAAATCGACAACTGGTTCTTCTCAAAGGTGACATTAGCGTGAATCGCTGGTCAAGTCAGCAAACGTACTGATGATAGAATTGGCATCTCTTGCAACAGCTGTATACCGAGCCATGTCGTGCATTTTTGGCACAGTGTTTTGTGTGTTGTTTGTTGGTGCTTATAGACGTACATTTGCCTCAAATTAACTAAAAGCTTACTTCTACAATAGAGAAAGGTCACAAAAACAAAAATTTTTAAACACAAACACCGCCGGAAAAATTCTGAAATAGTGGCAACACTCTCTTGTTACTGACATAAACAGAAAACAAAAAACCAAAATTGTTATTGCAATAAAAATGCCGATGACATTTGCACAATCGACGGCAACAACAATACATTAGTTGTAGATCACTTCACAGCTATTTTTTCACTTTTGAAGCTAAAATTACAACTTTTGGCATTCTCAAAGTGACATTAGCTGAGATCGCTGGTCAAGTCAGCAAATGTACTGATGATAGAGATTGGCATCTCTTGAAACAGCTGTTACCGAGCCATGCTCCTTGCTTTTGGCAAGGCAGAGGTGTTGTTGTTTGTTGGTGTCTATAGACATTACTTGACCTCAAGTTAACTAAAGCTTACTTCTACAATATAGAAAGGTCACAAAAACAAAAATTTTTAAACATAAACGGACTACACGCCGGAAAAATTCTGAAATAGTGGCAACACTCTCTTGTTACTGACATAAACAGAAAACAAAAAACCAAAATTGTTATTGCAATAAAAATGCCGATGACATGTGCACAATATCGACGGCAACAACAACACACAAAGGGCTAGATCAGCTTCACAGCTATTTTTTCACTTTTGAGAGCTAAAATTCACAACTGGTTTTGGCTTCTCAAAGGTGACATTAGGGCTGAGATCGCTGTCAAGTCAGCAAACGGTACTGATGATAGAGATTGGCATCTCTTGAAACAGCTGTATACCGAGCCATGCTCCTTGCAGTTTTGGCAAGTGTTTGTGTGGTTGTTGTTTGTTGGTGTCTTATAGACATTACTTGACCTCAAGTTAACTAAAGCTTACTTCTACAATATAGAAAGGTCACAAAAACAAAAATTTTTAAACATAAACGGACTACACGCCGGAAAAATTCTGAAATAGTGGCAACACTCTCTTGTTACTGACATAAACATGAAAACAAAAAACCAAAATTGTTATTGCAATAAAAATGCCGATGACATTTGCACAATAACGACGGCAACAACAACACACAAAGGGCTAGATCAGCTTCACAGCTATTTTTTCACTTTTGAGAGCTAAAATTCACAACTGGTTTTGGCTTCTCAAAGGTGACATTAGGCTGAGATCGCTGGTCAAGTCAGCAAACGGTACTGATGATAGAGATTGGCATCTCTTGAAACAGCTGTATACCGAGCCATGCTCCTTGCATTTTTGGCAAGTGTTTTGTGTGTTGTTGTTTGTTGGTGTCTTATAGACATTACTTGACCTCAAGTTAACTAAAACTTACTTCTACAATATAGAAAGGTCACAAAAACAAAAATTTTTTTAATTTTCTTATATTTAAGATAAAAGCCATATTCAAGAATATTTAATATATATTAAAAAAAATGTGTATACCAAGTGTAAGTGTAAGTGCGGACATATTAAGATTTTTTTAACGAGACTACTTATCATTATTTTTTAAACAGGATTGATATGGTCATATTCCGCTTAATTTTTTGTTTTGAATATTTCTTGTTTATTCTGCAAAATCGTCTTTAATTTTTTGTAACGTCCGTGACGAAACTTTCAGCTTGCTTACTTTTTTTTCTAAAACAGTAAGGCTTTAGTCCTTTAATAAGTTTAAGACTACTGCATTATCCAGAAAATTGGGTTTAAATTAACCGATCTGTTCGGGAGCTGTATCAGTTTTAGCATGAAAATATGCGTGCAAATGTAATGTCCGCAACGCCCATATGCGTTAGTTGTATTATTATTTCCCAAAAAAGAATGAAATAATAATGCTAACATGAATTATCTTTAATTTTCAGTTTGAAGTTGACGGAAGCGGTTGCGCAAAACTGGGATCTGGAGTACGGGGCTTAGGTACCGACGTCGCCATTGTCAGCAGCATGGTTTTCTTAGCCCAATTCATTCTATCAATGTGTATGGGTACAATTGTTAAACTTGCTGGAACAACAACAGCTGTTATCAGCACTGCCAGTTTTTTAAGTTTCTGCGGAGCTTTGTCGGCAACAAAAATTGTTTATTTAGATCTATAAAACCCTTACTGATAACATAATATCTATTATTAATAACACTTGTCGTTTGTTGATTACTGATGAAAATAAACCAATTTCATATCTGTAAGTTAACCTGCAGTTATTACCTGGATACAAAATTAAATTAAAATCAGAAAAGCCATATTAAAAATATGATGATATGTGGTCGTGGTTAAATTCTCAAGCTGAGTCACCTGCACATATAGCACATTTTTCGTTAAGTGTGGTATCTGAAAATTGATCCAAACTTGAGGATGATTACAAATTTACTCCCGTATTCCATTTTTATTTTCAGATTGAAGCGACGCGTCTACTCCTTTTCTCAATCTTTAGCAGAAAAGACTATCGAAAATGTTTTAAGGAAGCCGATCATTTCTGCTTTGAAACTTTTGACACATGTCCTGACTTTGCTCGCCGTCATTTCAGGTTGCAACAAAATCTGAATATAGTAAGGCACGAACCTATAAAGTACCCGTTACTTATTTTAATAAATTTAAAATATTTTTTATTGCTTTTCGCGATTTGCGGAGGCGGTAAGGGGTGTGGCAAAAATATGAAACAAACTTGATCGACGTGCGGTTTATTTAAGTCTGTGGCCAAATTTAGTTGCTCTAGCCCTTTTAGTCTCTGAGATCTAGGAGCTTACACAGACCGACGGACGGTCATGGCTAAGTCGGCAGTTGATGCTGATCACGAAAATGTAAACTTTATAGGGTCGGATGCTTCCTTCTTCCTGTTACATACATTTCAACGAATACAATATACCCTTTTACTTATTTTTTAAGTAACGGGTATAATTAATATAAAATCGGAAACATTGTTCATGCGTTCATAAATTTAAGAGAGTATACACGAATAAAATAAAAACAATTCGCTGTCAAACTGCATTTAAGATTGTGCCATTCAATTCCACTTCCATTTTGGGGACAGTGAAAATATTAAAAAAATATATAAAAAGACATGGTGATAGGATAGGATACACAATGTGATAGGATGACAGAGTGCTTAACCCCGTTTCGACGACGCTTGTTTGCCGTTTTTATTATTTTTAGTAGTTTGTGCAATCTTTCTTTCCAAGTAAAAGCTAGAAAAAAGTGAATTGAAATTATTTTACCTAAAAATGTATAAATAAATTTTTGTTTTATTGACCTTTCTACTTGGTAGTAAGTGAGTTTTAGCTCACTTGAGGTCTAGTAATGTCGATATGACCCTTTATTAACAAACAACACACTTTGGTGTACATGCAAATTGTATATATGGGCATTTCCATACTCGCGCACGGGACATTCGTACACATTCAAAGTAAAAAAACGGTAAAAAGGAAACGGTTTTTTTTTCTGATGAAGGGCTTAACATATAGCATTTGATTAGCTCTTTCATTGGTGCAAAGAGTGATTTTGGGTAATTTTTCATTTTAAAAATAATAGAAAAATTCAAGTGATTCGCACGGGACACAAAACGGAAGTGACTTGTGAGGTCAACCAATTCAAACGCCAATTTCAGCGAATCCAGAGGCAATATTTTAATGCAATTTATTTTTAACTCTTGTGCATTGATGCCCCTTAAAAATGGTTATGATTTTTTTCAAAGATGACTTGCACTTATTTTTTAATTCAATTTGACGTCAATTCGCACGGGACATCGCGCACGGGACATTTTTTACCATCACTTTTTAATGTTCTTTCTGTCTCTCTATTTAAAAATTATATGTCCAAAACAGCCCGAAAAAGTTATTTAAATTAATTTTCAATATATTTCTTTGAATTAAAATGGTTCATGTTACAATTTTACTGACCTACTAAGTGTAATCGTTAAAAAACAAACGGTCCATTTTGGAAGTCAATTTTTAAGAAAATTGACATAAATATGAAAAAGTGAATTTATTCCAATGTAGAATCTATATGTTCATCCTATTGAATTTTTTCCAGTGTATATTGCTTAAATAAATAACTTAAATACATTTCTGGAAGAAAATTTCAAAAGATGTGAATTTTTGATCAATTTTACGTTTTTGGCCGCGGTGGACCTTTCTGTGGAAATGCCCATATACAACCTACGGTATGTCGCATCCCAAAAGTTTTTTGACTGTAAACGTGTTACCTTTAAAAATCGTTAGGCTATATGTTTGGTAAAATAAAATTCTTTTTAATTTTGTTTAAAAAAAAGGAGTGGAAGCATCGCTGGTTCGACAAGCCCAAAATAACGTATTGCTAAGCAGCGATAAAAAACCATCACAGAATTGTAGGAAAAACAAAATCACACGAGGGCCGTGGTAAATGAAAAAATTTCATTTGCTCTGCTCTCATCTCGCTCTCAGTTTTTTAGCTACCGCTACATAGCCGTAGGGCATATAATTACGTTTTTTTGCTAGAACTGTAGCATAGTTTTTGACGCGACAAAACTCCGAGCAGAGCAGAGCAAATCCTTTTTTTTTTGTCGACTATGGCTCTGCTACGGCTCTGTTAAAATCGAGAGCGGTAGCGAGAGCAATTTGAAATACTACGGAGTAGCGTAGCATTTTCAAATCCTGGTTGTATCAAACTGAAAATATGTTATATTATATTTCATTGAGCCAAAGTCAAAGCATTCTGTGTTTGTTTGCTTACTTTTAGGATGTGTCATAAAAATGACAAATTTACCCAAAACACCTCCAAAACAACAGTTTGGAGGTTCCGTATGCTCTGCAAACTTGTAGCCTGAACTATTTTAGGCAACTTTGCTGAAGAAAGTTAACCAAAAAAACCAATACCGTACAAGTTACAGCCTGAACTTGCTCAAAAACTTCCGCGAAAAATGTTGTATGAAACCATCATTGTAACTCAAAAAACTAATGATGCAGTTCGATTCGTAGGACCCGAAATAGGGGGAAACCGTTGAGATGGGTCATGTCTTTTTTTTTGGACTTGCACAGTGTAATTAAAAGGGTATATGGTATTCGTTGAAATGTATATAACAAGAAGAAGGAAGCATCTCCGCCCCTATAAAGTGGCTCAATTAATTTTAAAAATAACATATCTGTTCCGAAAAAGGATTAACCGGAAGCACTGTTCGGAAGACTCAATTATCATAGCCAGTAATGTTACTATATAAAAAAAGAAGAATAATGTACTGATTACCTGCCCAGTATATTATATAAGAAATGAATGATACATATTTCCCAATTTATTTATTTGTTTACTTATTATTTCAAGCTAAAAATTATTTATTTGGCACCAGAAATTAATAGCTATATTATATTTTAAAATGAACTTATTTTAGCAAACTTTCGGTTACAAGCATTTAAAAATAAGTAAGTTTCATAGTAGGCACATTACTTATGTTCACTGCACTCACTGACGAGCACCTATCTGACGAACCTATTAGCTAGGTATGACGACAAGATTTTAGCTGCTGTGTCCGAGAAATTATATAAGAGTAATTCTCTAATGTCGAATGCGACATTCGTACGCATTCAAAGTGAAATAAAACATATGCCAAAACATTAATTTGTTGTGACAAGAGGCAAAACTTATAGGTCTTGATTAGCACTATAATTGATGCTTAGGTTGATTTTGGGAAATTGTTCGTTTTCAAGATAATTGAAAATAACCAAGACATTCGCACGCGACTCAGATAGAAGTCGTTTTTTCGGCGACCAGCTCTAACACTAATTTCGGCAAAACGTGAACGAATATTTTGATTCAATTTATTTTGAAATGTAATGCATTCATTTATCTAAAAAATGCATTTTGTTTGATTCACAAAAATTAAGTAGTTTTTTTTTAATTTGATTTGAGTCACTGTCGCACGCGACATGTCGCACGTAACAAAATATTCCACAAAATATTTGTGTTGTTTCTGTCTCTCTTTTTTTAAATTATGTATCGAAACCGCTCGAAAAACTTGTTGCAAATTAAAATTTCAATATATTTCTATGTGTTAAATTGGTTTATGTTACAATCTTACTATCCTTCTGAGTGTAATCGATATAATACAAACGGTCCATTTTGGAAATCAATTTTTAAGAAAATGGGCAAAAATATAGAAAAAGTGAATTTATTCCAATGTCGAATCTAATTATTCATTCTATTGAATTTCTTCTAGCGTATATTTCTTAAATAAAAAACTTGAATACATTTTTGGAAGGAAATTTCAAAAGATGTGAATTTTTGATAAATTTTTCGTTTTTAGCCTCGGTTGACATTTCTGTGGAAATGCCCATATGTAGATTGCCAAGCTGAGTGCATAGAGTGTGGTCAACTGTTCGAATGCTTTGCTATAGTCAAGTTGTGACCATCTCTTGTCGAATATAATATTAATATGATACTAAAATATATAGTATAGCATATAAATATACCTTCTCTGCTAGCTCCTGCATTTTACCTGTCATTTATTTTGACCCTTCACAAGCCACAAAAGTGCTTTAATAAATAAATATAACTTATCAAAAAAAAAATATATCTATATATATAAAACTCTTTGTCCTGACTGACTGACTGACTGACTCACTGACTGACTGAGAATCAACGTGTAGCCCAAACGGTAAAAGATAGAAAGCTGAAATTTGCACACAACATAGATGAGATAATTTCATCGTGCAATAAGACGGCGTTTTGCGAAATTCGACCTCTAAGTGGGTCAAAATCAAGGTCAAAGGTCACGGAATTGCTTAGTATAAAAAACTTTTTTGTTTCTTAAGATATCTTAACAAAACTCACGGATTGTATGTTTGGGACTGTCCTTTACATTCTTACCAAACTTGGTCAAGGTCGGATTACTATATCATATAGCTGCCATAGGAACGATCGGATGAAAATAACCTTTAGTATGAACAACTTTTTTGTTTCTTAAGATATCTCAACCAAACTTACAGATTGTATGTTTGGGGCTGTCTTTAACACTCTGGCCAAATTTGGTCAAAGTCGGGTGACTATATCATATAGCTGCCATAGGAACAATCGGATGCAAAATAACCTTTAGTATGAAAAACTTTTTTGTTTCTTGAGATATCTCAACTAAACTCACAGATTATATGTTTGGGGCTGTCTACAACATTCTGACCAAATTTGGTCAAAGTCGGATGACTATATCATATAGCTGCCATAGGAACAATCGGATGCAAAGTAACCTTTAGAATCAAGAACTCTGTTGTGGTATGAGATATTCTTAGAAAACTCACACATTAACTCTTCTTGCTAAATTTTGAATTTATCCTCAAATTTAGCTTTTTCCCGCAAATTTAGCTTTTTCCCGCCAAATTTAGCTTTTTCCCGCCAAATCTGGACTTTTCCCGCCAAATCACTAAATCTGCCTTTAAGCCAAAGTTCAATTGCAAGAAAGAAACATTAATACCGCGGACGGCGGAAGTTAAATATTTCCGTTTTTTTTACAAAAAATGCTATATTAAGTATATAAATTTGTTAAATCGGACTACTAAGGACCTTCTTTTCAATTAAGCGAGCGAAGCGAGCAGGGGACGGACCCCCTTATATTGTACTAATTTGTTAAAGCGGTCAACTAAAAAAGTTGTTTTAATTTTTTGCGAGCGAAGCGAAGCGGGTTGGCGAGCGAAGCGAGCAGTTTAAGTTTAAGCTGGACAACAAAAGACCTTCTTTTCAATCTTGCGAGCGAAGCGAGCGGGGGTTGGCGAGCGAAGCGAGCAGGGGGCGAAGCCCCCTAGTATTATATAAATTTGTTAAATCGGACTACTAAGGACCTTCTTTTCAATTAAGCGAGCGAAGCGAGCAGGGGACGGACCCCCTTATATTGTACTAATTTGTTAAACCGGTCAACTAAAAAAGTTGTTTTAATTTTTGCGAGCGAAGCGAAGCGGGTTGGCGAGCGAAGCGAGCAGTTTAAGTTTAAGCTGGACAACAAAAGACCTTCTTTTCAATCTTGCGAGCGAAGCGAGCGGGGGTTGGCGAGCGAAGCGAGCAGGGCCCGAAGCCCCCTAGTGTATATATAAATATACCCAAATCCCAATCTAACCTGAAAATGTGAGGCAGTTATACATACATAAGAAAAGAGGTAAAGTTTCTTCATCATATTTATTTGCATATTTTAGTAGAAAATTTAGTTTTTAAAAGAATGCTCGAATGTTTAATTAAAAGCTCCCACAAATGGCAAGAAGTTGAGTTAAAATCGAAGACGCGTTCTGAATTTCAATATATATGTACGTTAGGGTGTCCTTTATTTGGTCAAAGTCAATATTTTTAAACGCATACGGGCTAGTTCTGTTCATTAGGTCCTAAAGCACTCAGAAATAAATTTTTACCTCAATCGGAGTATGATAACCCGTGCCGACTTGGATCGGAAAATTTAAAGATTATATGGGACAAAAAAATTTTTTTTTATTTTTTGAATTTTTTTTTTTTTATTTTGTTTATTAGGTTCTAAAGAACTCAAAACCAAGTTTTCACCTTAATCGGAGTACGATAACCCATTCAAATTTGCATCGAAACATGAAAAATCATCGAAAAATGTATAATCAGTGTTAAAATACTGTTTTTTCATGTTTCGATGCAAATTTGAATGGGTTATCGTACTCCGATTAAGGTAAAAACTTGGTTTTGAGTTCTTTAGAACCTAATAAACAAAATAAAAAAAAAAAATTCAAAAAATAAAAAAAAATTTTTTTTTGTCCCATATAATCTTTAAATTTTCCGATCCAAGTCGGCACGGGTTATCATACTCCGATTGAGGTAAAAATTTATTTCTGAGTGCTTTAGGACCTAATGAACAGAACTAGCCCGTATGCGTTTAAAAATATTGACTTTGACCAAATAAGGGACACCCTAATGTACGTATTCTTTTATCATGCTTTAGTATTCATCACCTTCATCAACTTCGGCCGTGGAGTCTATTCCCACCTCTTCGTAGTCCTTTTCGAGTGCGGCCAAGTCCTCGCGAGCCTCAGAGAATTCACCCTCCTCCATGCCTTCTCCAACGTACCAATGGACAAATGCGCGTTTGGCGTACATTAGATCAAACTTATGATCCAAACGAGCCCAGGCTTCAGCAATAGCCGTCGTGTTGGACAACATGCACACAGCACGTTGAACCTTGGCTAAATCTCCACCTGGCACCACGGTGGGTGGTTGGTAATTAATACCGACCTTAAAACCGGTTGGACACCAATCAACGAATTGGATGGAGCGCTTTGTCTTGATTGTTGCGATTGCTGCATTAACGTCTTTGGGTACAACATCGCCTCGATAGAGCATACAGCATGCCATGTATTTTCCATGTCTTGGATCACACTTGACCATCTGGTTGGCGGGCTCGAAGCAGGCATTCGTTATTTCCGCGACAGTTAGTTGCTCATGATAAGCTTTTTCAACGGAAATTACTGGCGCATATGTGGCAAGAGGAAAATGAATGCGTGGGTAGGGAACCAAATTGGTTTGGAATTCAGTTAAATCTACATTGAGTGCTCCGTCGAAGCGCAACGAAGCTGTTATGGAGGAAACAATTTGCCCAATTAAACGATTTAGGTTCATGTAGGTGGGTCGCTCAATGTCCAAATTGCGACGGCAGATGTCATATATGGCCTCATTGTCAACCATAAATGCACAATCGGAGTGTTCCAGAGTGGTATGGGTGGTCAAAATCGAATTGTATGGCTCAACCACAGCTGTCGAAACCTAAGAAATTCGTTATTGATCAATATGTTCTAATTTCTATTATATTTTAAATTTAAGTTTGCTTTCCTTAAGCTTAAGAAAATACTTTTTATCGATTATATACCGGATTCATGGTAACTCATGTGAATTCCAAATACATTTGTAAGATTTATGAGAACAAAGGCAACAAAAAATCAAGTAAACAAATTTAAATATAAGAATGGAAAAAGTGTAAACAAGATCTACATATGCCAAAGATGACTAAAAACATTCAGTTAAAAAAAAATTAAAAATTTCTTATTAAAAATCACGCGATTACTTTTTTTCTATATCAATATTTTGGCTACTTTCAGTTTACTCATTTTAACATTTTCTATTCTGGGCATCCAAGTTTATATTTTAAAACTTCAAATTTCATATTTGGAATTCTTAGTAACACTTTTCACAATTCTTATAGGAAATCAGACTTTAAGAAAGCACCAAGTAGTTTTTGTTACACTGAAAGTAATATAAGTACGTACTTGTGGTGCTGGATAAATTGAGAACTCCAGCTTAGACTTCTTGCCATAATCAACTGATAGTCGTTCCATAAGCAAGGAAGTAAATCCGGACCCGGTTCCACCGCCGAATGAATGAAATACTAAGAATCCTTGAAGACCCGTGCACTGATCAGCCAGCTTACGTATCCGATCTAGTACAATGTCGACAATTTCCTTGCCGATAGTATAGTGACCACGGGCATAATTGTTAGCAGCATCCTCTTTGCCGGTGATTAGCTGTTCCGGATGGAACAATTGCCGGTATGTTCCAGTGCGCACCTCATCAACAACCGTAGGCTCTAAGTCAACAAATACAGCTCGGGGCACATGTTTGCCGGCGCTTGTTTCACTAAAGAAGGTATTGAAGGAGTCGTCGCCACCGCCAATAGTTTTGTCCGAGGGCATATGACCATCTGGCTGGATTCCATGCTCCAAGCAGTACAGCTCCCAGCAAGCGTTACCAATCTGAACGCCAGCCTGTCCTATGTGAACTGAAATACACTCCCTCTAAAAAGCGAAAGACATTAACATACTTGCATAAATATTTATGGTCGTATTCTGTTTATATATGCTCAGCAGACCGTGTAGTGCGCTGCTTTAAATTGTATTTGAGTCCAAAACATTTTTAAGTTACTCTGTAGAAATCGTTATTATTTATTTTTGTTTGCCAAAAAACAGAAAGAGGCGCATATCATCTGGAACTAAATCAATATATGTATGTATTCTACCCTTAGAAAAAAAACAAGATTACCGTACTTAAACATGAAATATTCTGCAAACGATCTTAAAAGTTGGCTGGGTCGATGATTCCAAAGGTGACAACAAAAACCGTATTTTTAGTTCGCATTTCGACTTCCCGGAAATCTTATACTAAAATTGTCCTGGAATACTATAACTACGTTTAAGGAATAGTTTTAGTCTGTAAAAGATCGAATCATACTACTCACAAAATGAAGTTGATTATGTATGTCTTAAGTTAATTCATTAATCCTTTATTTATTTATTTAGAATTATTCAACTATACGCATTTACAGTAGATTTACTTGATTAAAATCAATAAGTAGAGCAATCTTTTTCCTTGACATTTTATTTTATTTAAATATTAATTATCAGCAGATTACACAATATGGATCTATACACAAATGTATTTGTACAAATGAGAATGTAACTGGACATACTCGGTATTTTTTTTTTCGGAACATTATATATCATGGAGCGATCTATAAACAAGAAATAACTGTCATTCGAAACTAATTTTTGTCTCAGAGCAACTAAATTATTATTAACGATCTATAAATGTAACTTCTTTAAGATCGTTAAAAAAAAGCAAAATGGGCAATAGTTTGCAAAATGCAGTAACAAATCTGCTCGAATAATTACAAAAGAATATTTTATTATATTATATGTACTCTTCTTGTGCATAAGTAATATTTGTCGGGTATAATGAATTGAAGTTATGAGAACCCGAGATCCTCGTAGCCTTCATGAGATTACCGAAATCTCTACTATATAAATATAACATACATATGTGTATAAATCTTTGCTATAACACATCAATATCCTAAGGAATCTTCTAACAATTAACTCACCATATTTATTGAATATCCCAACTTTTGTTTGTAATGAAACACAGCTGAATATCGACTAACCGAAGCTGCGATTGTACCAGCTATTTATAGGCGACGCATTTCTGAAACGGGCAAGTCTTGAGCGCACATAAGCCCATATATGTGTACGAGGGATGTTAAGAGACTTGGCGTAAATTCTGTTTGATATGTATGCTTTATATGCTTTCAAATTTTTATTTAGTAAAAGCGACGCAACAGAGACTGACATATTTTGGAACACACATCTAGTATGTACTTCTTGAAATTGGCAATTAAAGTGCACTTGGAATTTAATATGATTTATGGAATTTAAAAGACTTTGGGGGAAGAGCATTCAAACTACATACCATATGTACCATTACCATAGAGATTGTTACGCATATACTTTCTAAGATATTATAGATGCACTCACAAAGGCAGAAATGCATTTATATTTTACTAATAATGAAACTGGACCTTTTTCTCATATCCTCACAACTACAGATGTCAAGGATTTGTAACATTTCATTGGCAAAGGTCAGCAATGTTTGCTTTGCTCCTCTAACTGACAATGTATTTGTTTTTATACCCGTTACTCGAAAAGTTCAATATATTGGTATCCGAAGGCGTAGTTCAGACTTTGGAATACGGAAAAAAGCACGTTTTGGAACAAACATGGAAATTAAAAAAGACATTTAAAGAAAGTATCCTCAAATATGGCAGATACATTTAGGACACTTCTGGCCAACAGAAGATACGATCACGAAAGAACACTTTAAACTGTGAGCATACGACACAGTAAATTTGAAAGAAACTTTTTATATTCTTAAATACTCTTCTTTAACCTTATTAGAAACCAATTCTTTGATTTTACTACCTGAAAATATAAAAAGATAGTTTAACATATTTTGCTCACTGCATAAGTTGGGATTAAAACTTTTCGTGGCGCAAGCTGAAAAATACTTATGATGCTTTCAAAAGCTCTTTGCTATGTAAACAGCGATTTTAAAATTAAAATATAAAAAAGGGGCTCAGTACCTTCTTGCTTCGCTCGCCTATTTCCGGCAAGCTTGGCTCGGGATGAGGTGCGCCTACATTCGAGTGTAGTCATTAATTAATAGCTCATAAACTATACAAATAATAACTATTTTCAATTACTTTTTTTTGTATATAAAAAATAAATATTTATTAGTACGACAGTCCGCGCTGGTGACAAAAGCAGCACGATGGGTGCGAAAGGCGACTAGCAATATATACAGGAAGAATGAACAATTTGCTATGACTTCCCGATCAGGTCGAGTTATATACCGATCGAAAGGTATCAGTTCAACTAAAGAATGTGTATTCTAAGATTTTTAAAAACTCACCTGGTTTGTGAGATAAACAGTTGTAAGTGGGAGGAGTAAAATTTAAACGATTGGAGCAAACGGGGCCTTTGGAGCTTTTTTGTACATTTTTTAAATTATTTTTTATTATTTTTATCGAAAATATGCGTCGATTGAGCTTTTCGAAAAATTGCTAGCTAAGCGGGAAATCGCTAAAAATCCGCTAATCAGTATCGAAACGGTAAAAGCTACGATATACATATATCGTTGGAAAGGAAAGGTATTTTGAAGCGCTCTTAGGCATAACTTTAAGGTTTTAAGTACATAGGTAAAAAACTACAGGTAAAGTAAGGTATTTTTTCGCACATTTTGGCAGTTTTTGAGAAAACGACCGATAACATTTGTCGGAATTGTCGGAATCAGACCTTAAGAGTGCTGTTAGCTTTTGCGCTAGGCAATTGTGTTCGTAAAAATAATCTTTCCTATTCTGATAATGAAGACAGACCTTCTTTGATTTTGCTTGCAAGAATACGGGCCTTACTGAGTTATAGTTTAGGGTGTTTTTGCAACGCACTTTGACTTTCTCATTATTATCCTGGCGATGTTCCTGGCGTATACTTCTACAAGCACTTAACACCTTTTGACCAAGCTAGAACAATATTGCATACAAGAGTCTTACAAATAAATTATTAATTTAATTAATTGTCACTCGGCACTGCGCTAAAAAGTAATATTTAAGAGGTATGAAGAATTTAGCGCAATGTGCTGACTGACAAAACTTTTTTATTAATAATTTATGTGTAAAACTTCATATTATTCGTTGGTTCCTGGGTACCATACCACTATTAGGCATTTGAACAGTTTTGTGGCATTAATCCATTTTTAACAGACACAGGGTATAATTACACTGTGATCGTTTTTATCAAAAAAAAAAAGACATGATCAAGCTCAACGGTTTCCCTCTATTTCAGGTCCTACCAATCGAACTGCATCATTAGTTAGCATCAATGATGGTTTCAAACAACATTTTTTCGCGAAGTTTTTGACCAAGTTTGTTATTTTTAAGGAAATAGGACATTCTTCTCTAACTTGTAAGGTGTTGGTTTTTTTTTAACAAATTGGAAAAAAATTGACTTTTTCAAAAACTCAAATTTATCAATGGGTACTTAATGGGTTAACCAATTTTTTGTATCATTTGAAAGGAATTCAAAAGACTTTTCCATTGATACCAAACTTTACATGAAGTTCAAATTACGAGTACATTTAACTTTAAGTGTTGTGAAAATACTTTTGACCACCCCTGTATGTGTAAAATCAAATAGTGTTGATTTAATATTATTGTAAAAATCTATTTAAAAAAAATATTTTTTGGATACCTGTATATTTTTTAATCGTGAATTTTTTCACCATGATTTTTTGGCTTAAGCTACTTGGAATAACAGAATCTTAATTTTTGTATATGTATCAGATAGGAAAAAGTATAATTACTCTAGATCGGCATCAACAGCCGGATAGTTATAGCCATGTATGAATACCTAGATCACAAAGACTATGAGAGCTACAGTATCCAAGACAATCAGGGGGCCCCAGAAATCGCTTTCGCTTTAATTTCACTTAAATTTTTATGAAATTTTAGTGAAATTCAAGCGATTGCGATTTCTGTGGCACCCCCGTATATGAGCTTGTAACATCAAATATGTGTCATGTCCCCTTCCTTCCCAGCAAATCGCGAAAATCCATTACACCCACAGCTATGAAGTTAGTACTCTATTTTTCTTATTTTTTTTATTAACGTTTTCTTTTATTATTAACTATCATCCGACTTAATCGCATCAAGATCGGAAAAATATAACGCATAAAGTTATGTATCAGGTGATGGCGTCAGACGACAAAAATAAAAAAAGTTAATTTTAATATAGTATATCGAATCCAAATTAATCAATTGTGTTTCTCAAAAGAACTAGTTTTTTGGTAGAATAGATTTTTTTATTCTATTTTACGCGGCTCATCTCTTAGAGTCAAAAGAGCGCAAAATTAATCACTTTGATTTTTCTGTGCAGAAAGCTGCAAAGCACGTGGTGCAATGGAATAGAAAAATATTAAGAAGAACAGGATTTTTTACTGAATTAATCAATATGAATATTGAAAAGAAAGGTAATAACTTAATTTATTTGTAATTTAAAATAATTTTGTTTTGTGCGTTTGTCTTGTAGAACCTTAAATTTGCCTGCTCCTTTTTATAGGTTTTGCCATTCATAAAAATTATTTTCAAGTAAGCTTATAGTTGTTTTCCCTCCAAAATTCTCCAATGGGAGAATAGTATCAAAATCTTAGAATCCTTTACTCTTGCTCTAGTTGCGCTGACACCAACTAATCCACAGACAATCCCAACCCATAGGGAGCTACGGCAACCGCTTGATCAATGAGAGCTCATTTTAATGATGTTTTCACTTTGGGTTCCCTTTGAAATAGTTTGTCTGATTGGTTTTCAATCCGGAAATGTTGGATGATTTCCTGAACATCAGATTTTCTTTTCTAAGTAGCGAAATTTTCCTGATATTCTTTCATTTCTTTTCTCGTATTTTTTATTTTTTATTTTTAATTATTTGTAAACAAATCACAAATGTTTTGTAATGCGACGGCAACGATATTTTTATAAAATGTACGTTAGTGAGGAAATGGCATTAAATAGGAAAACAAATTTGCTGCACTCTAAAGTAACTTCGGCCACTGGGCGAGTCTATTATATTGTATTGCGCACATCTAAAAATCTATTGAGGCAAATTAAACAAATGTACATTTAAAGCTTTCGAGCATACCTACATATGTAATAGGCGTATGATCTTTTTTTGTTATAAATGTATGGGATTTTGAATTTGTAGACTTTTTCTTGAAAACTTCGATTAACTTACAAAGTAGACAAAAATTAGGAGCTAAAAAAATTAATTTGAGGCATCAAATTAAAACACAAATTAAAGATCACCGTTGATCTTAATTGATTGGCAAACGCTTTATTAATCAGAAAAACAGGGATTGAAACAATTGCTTAAGTTTTGGAATTGTTTTTGTTTTTAGGTATATTAGAAGTCTTTCTGTTACTGATTTTTGTATATTTTATGCACAATAATTTAAATATGTACACCTGCCATTTACTTTCTTTTTTTAACCACATTCTACCAAGTAAGGGCTCTGTAATCTGCATATAGCAACGGCTAAATACTCTACTCTGAAAACTCAAGGTTCCGAACCGGATGATGAATCCAACCCTTAAAATTTAATTATCTACTCCTCGAACCCACGTCCGAACCGAACTCCTTTCCTAAATTAATGGCTGTATTCGATACAAAAAAAAGGTTTTAACATATTCATACATTTTTTTTTTGTAATATTATATTTTTTTATCTTTATATTAAACAAGTGTAGGAATATTATTAAAATCATAATAATATAAAAAAAAAAATAGGCTTGATTAATAATGGAATATTGGACAACTGTTGACCAAGCTTTGAACCATAACCTTGACTTCGGGGTTTCTTAGAACTGCTGTGAGTCAAACCCAATTCTTGCTCAATGGCTTGAACTATTGAAACTATTCTTCTTTAAGAAATGTTTATTTATATAAGAAAATACATCAACTTTATTTTTCGACTCTTCTAATTATTATCAACAATGGGTATATTGTACTTTAAACGGCATCATATTGCCTGTCACATTCATTTACTCAAAGTAGTAATGACCTTTTTTTAAATTACTAAAGGTACGGTATATTTAAATTGGACAGTGAAAGTTCAGTTGTTCATCATTGCCTACAAATCCAGAAATGTACGATTCCATTACTGCACGTACTAAAGAAGTTTGAAAACACGTAGCACGGCTGCAATAGTCTCATGAATACATAATTGAGCCCACAAATGGTCAGTGAATACATACCGAAAAGAGTATGTCGTATATCTAGTCAAAAGTAAGTGATTAAAGTATACTCTGTATCCAGATCTTGAGTATATATTAGCACGCCGATAAATATATACGGTCTAAACGCACTCACAATATGTAAATGTCCTAATGACGTTTTGAAGATACTTCCTTTCGGCTTGTTACATATGCTATCACAATTCTATAACCCTTTCAACCCACTTTCACTGAGTACAGGGTATTAAGAAACAGTTATATTCACTCATACATTGTCAATCGCACGACAAATTTTATGCATCGAATTTTAACTCATACGATCGGGGCTTAAAACATACTCGTTGGTATAACCAACGTTCATTTGAGTTTTGTTAACGGTTACATGCAAATGTTGTGGACCATTGGAAAAATGAATCCGAATTTACTAATTGTATTCGCGTATGTGTGGTACATAGTTGCAAGTGCTCATGCATCGGACATATCTTTTAGCCAGGATACATATGCGGACGCCTTGCACAACTCGCATAAAACAGACTTCGGTGCGTACAAAAATGTAAAACTGTATAACACTGCAATCAAAGTGATCAATAAAATTTACGAAAATAAATCATAATGAGGGGTATAGTGGAAATATCTTCAACCAAGTTTAAACTTAAAACCAACTGTGTGCCGGGATATTTAAATTATATTTTGCAAAGCCAATCGAGCGAACTTTCACTAGTTTGCTGAAACACCCTCGAATGACTCAAAAACATTTAAAAAAAAAAAAATGAACTGTGAATTTAATACTCTCGATGTCAATAATGCACAGGTCTGTTTCGGTTTTAACTTTCGCCAAGATTTCGCGAAAATTAATTTTCTTCAAATGTTCCGGCTTTCGCATTTGTTAAAATTTAACGAATTGAATTTGCTTAATTTTGGGAGACCGAGTTTTAGTAGCAACGTTGCATCAACAGATACATTTTAAATGACTTTGTAACCTTTAACGTATGTCGGACCTGCACGACCCACTTTATTTCCCGAAAGAATTTTTCTGAAAATTAATGGGAATTTAGGTAGGGCTGCCCTTGTATGCTAAGATATTGGTAAATATTTTGGTACATATATCAACTAGACAACAATTAGAGTATATTAAGCATAAAATGAAGGATAGGTGTTTGATTTAATGCAAACAAAACATAATGGCTATGTAAGCAAACACTGTATATCAATGGACAACTCGGCAAAAGGATATTTCGCAAATCAGCAAATATGCTGAATACGAAGCTTTAAAATCTACGCCCAATGCTTGCGAACCAATTTTTGATTTAAAAGGAATATTTTCAAATTGCAAACCAAACATTAGAACATTTTCCAGCACTATTTAACTAAAAAGTACGCAGCATAATATCAGAGCAGAGAAATTCGGTCTAGAGATTTAAGGTAAATTCTGGCAACATTTTTGGATTGAAAGTCGCAAAATATAAATGAAACCCGGGTAATACACATTTTCCAAAAAAAAAATTAAGATTGCTAGTCGATGAAAACTCAATAATTTTTAGAAGGTATATTTTAATTTACATTTAAATTGTATTTAACATATACTGGTAGGCTGCGGAAATCACAAGTGAAATAAATTTCAACTGAAAGCATTTCCGCGCGGAAATCTCCGAAGTGCCACAGAACTTCGAGTGATTTAGCTTTTATTTTAGCATTTTCACCAACTCTCTCAAGCTGGGTTCCTAAGGGTTTGCAAATTCTCAGATCAAATTTCCCAAGGGTTTGTTCACCAACTTTTTTAAGTTTATCATTGCAGAACAATAGGTTTTTAATTTTTTTCTTTTTCAATAAATATAGTTCAATTTATTTATTCAAAAATTTATTTTGTATTGCTTAAAAAAAATATAATAGTTAATGGCGCGACAAACAATAAAAGTTACTCGATAACTCTAAATCAGGGGTGCCCAAGGCCAGCATACGAAAGAGTTCTCACCAATACTAACAAACAAAACACAAATACAAAGAAAAGAAGTGCAAACTTAAAGAAAAGATAACAACAAAATCACATTGAAATTGTTGTTGCTCACACTTTTTCGATCGCAAACACCAATCAGAGAAGAGAACAAACCCGGTTTTTGTGCTGCGCATTGCATACACACGAAAATGTTTGCATGTGTTGGCATTTTGTATACTCGGCGCCGTGCATGTTTACTATATTTTGATTCCTATTGAGTGACGAGTTAAAAAAAACAAATGAGGCCGAAAATCAATTGAATGAGCAGCAGCTGAGCACCCCTGCTCTAAATTCTAAAATTCGGATTAAAACATGTCAGCTTATTTTCATAGCATCGGACGCCATCGTATTGAACGCTGATTTCGTTTTGCTCAAAGTTTTTCAGGGGATTAGTCTGTGTAGCAGAGAACGGAAATTGAAGTGAAATTCAAGTGGAAGTGAGATATGTATCCCACCTAATAGTTTCTAATTTGACATTAATTTCTATTTACTTTACGTTAAATATTTTTTCAATAGTTATCGAACAACTTATTTAGACATTGAAAAAACGGCAATAGATTTTAATTTAATTCAATTATTTATTTAATTTGTAATTTAATTTTTATTTATTTTTTGCCCAACTCTTTAACCTTATTTGATTAGACGCTACTGGAGGAGGATATGACTACAATCCACCGAAGGATTTAAGCTACCTACCACCAGCCACGTCACCACCGGTTCCTGCATACGGTCCTCCACCAGATATCAGTGGAGGAGGCTATGATTACAATCCACCAAAAGACAATAGCTACCTGCCACCAGCTCCATCACCACCTATATACGGTCCTCCACCAATATATAATTACCCACAGGCATCTTTTTATAGGCCAGCACTTCCTATACCGTATCATTCACATGATTCTTTTTTGGCCAAACTAAAATCAAAAATAAGTCTTTTTACCCTTGGAAAAATAGTTCTAAAACTATTGATATTCAAAAAAATTGTTAAATTTATCGGAATAATTTTTTTGCTGCTCGTATTACCAAAGCTGAAGAATTTATTTCACGATAATATGAGTGTTGAAGATGAAGGAATGAACAGCAAACACGTGGAGACTGATAAAGGTAAGAGTAATTGGCAGGGTATCAAATGGAAACGAATATCGGTCTCAGTTACGGTTTCTGTTGAGTTCTTATTTTGGTTATCGGTTACGTAAAATATTTGTATATCGCTTTCGAAATGGTTAACGGTTTTATGTATGTTCCTGCTTTGAAATACCGGTATGATTTCAGCTAAAAAAATTTTTAAATTTAAAAAATTCTAATTTATTTAAAAATCTTTTACGGTGTTCACTTGACCCTAGCAGCGTTGCATATTAAAATCGTTGCGAGCTTGCTGTGAGAACAGTGCTTTACTTGCAACGCGTTGAACATGTTCAACAAAATGTAAACAAAAATCAGCCCACTGTGGTTTTGTCCAACGCTTTCCAAATAAAGCGCTGTTCACGTAGCACACTTGCAACGTTTTTAATCTGCAACGATGCTAGGGTCAAGTGAAAACCCTAAAGATAAAATTTTGTAATTAATATTTGAATTTGTATGCTTAACAAAACCCAAAACAAACCGATATACATAAATCGGTTACTTAGCGGCTATTTCGGTTTTAAAAAAATTTCGGTTTCGGTACAATATAAAAAACAAAAAATTATTACCGGCTTACGGTTACTATTTTAATCCCTGGCAATAAGTTTATTTATTCAGAAATTAAATGGCATTTGATCTTTTATTTTCAGAAAAATTGGAAAAACAAATAAATGATGTTTATGAGTTTATAACAAGCTCTATTCAGGATTTTGAAGAGAAATATACATAAAATGCAAGCTGTTTTTTATAATAACATATTTATATTTTTTGAAGTATTATTTATATATTTAAAATGAACAATATATATAGTTTTCAAATACATAGCAAATGCGAATGCTCACATATCGGAATTTGATTTTTTTTGCAAATAAAGAAAGCAGAGCGGTATTTATTGGTTTTAATAAGCAGCTTTTATTATTAATAATTTTAAATCAATTTCTGTCGTAACATATATTAAACATTTAAGTTGGATTTCACAGCGGAAATAAAATGGAAAGTATTCAGAACTTGCTTTGGTTTAAAAAAAAAACATTATTAGTACTTGTACTTAAATTCCAGACGGAACAGATATTGAACATTAACCTGTGCTATATCGTATACAATAAACTCATTATACAACAACGATGACTTTAACTTATCATTGGTGACAGCCTTTCCAAGAGGTATTTCAACACCGTCATCTCGAATTATGGACTCTTTTGGATCTGGCATAGTGCGTCCACGGCCATAACAGCTATGTTTATTCTTAGGCAACTGTGTAACATATTTAGCTGCAGTACACTCCATCATGTCGCCCAATGCCACTTCCGAGAGAAGCATCAGTCCTGTAGAGTTTTGCTGGCTTGTACAACAATAGTTTGCCGATTTGGACACCATATCTGCAAAATAGATTCCCTTGCCGAACATATAACCAGTAGGTGGTGCTTCCGGTGGTGCAATTTTTAGGCCATGGGACAGTATACCAACAAAGTTTGTAAGTCTTGAACCGTGCCATAGCAACTTTCGATTGTGCAGCTTCTTAAACGGCTTAAAACGACGAGCTTCACCTTGACGAGCTACCTTGAATATGTCGATAATTTCCAGTTCATATGAACTATGCGTAGTGGCATGTGTATTTTGAACATACTTGTTAAGAAGTGCAAATTCGTCACTAGTTTTGTCTAGTGGTTCTAATTTGGTTTTCAATTCCTCATAGTGCTTATCCAACGGATTGATGCCTTCAACATTATCTTCGTTCTTTATTATATTGTAAGCAACTTCAATCTCCGATAACGAATCCAGCATTTGGCGCAAACTTTCAACTTGCTCAACTGCCTCAATTAAAGGTGGTGCATTTACTCCAAAATTGTGAGGAATTAACGTATAAAATCTATTACTAGCATCAATGAATCGAGTGTTAGAGGCGCGTTCCTGAATCAATTCATAGATTTCATTTATAACAGTATATGCCGATTGGAGTTGCTTCAAGCTCAGTTTACCCAAGGGCATTTTTTCCATATCTATGTGAAATTCTAGCATTGTTTTCTTCATAGAATCAACATCGAATATAAGTTTTATAAGGTTCTGAACGGAGGCTTCCAGTTTAGAATCAATTTGTGAGCTGTTAACACTTTCGACTTTCTTATCATCTTCATATTCAATGTCGATTGGATACATACGACCAGGATGTTTAACAAAATTATTTCTGTTTTCAAATAAATTTCCAGTTTTATCTGCATATACCTCATGAAAACTTTGCACTGCGTCGATTACGGTGCTAAAGTCTTCTACCTTTGAATTTCCAATTGTTGTGCCAATGCGACCCCAAGAACGAAATATCCAATACCTGTAGATATTAATAAAAACAAATAATCGGTTAGTTTTAAGCTGCAACTATTAATTGTAATAACGTACTTATTTTTGTTATCCGCTTCCAATAGCTGAAGTTTATAATATGAATTTTTATTGCGCTGTATGTCTGTTAAGCCCAACACAATGTTATATTTATTATCGCCTTTAACATATACATGAGCGATATCCTCCAGTCCACTATCCGGATCAACAGCCAATCCGTTTTTAACTTTAAGTGTCACTGATTTAGGCACTGATTTAGTGTAGTGACTCTTGGATTTTGAGCTCTTTACTTCTTCTTGAGGAAGTCGGGCTGACGGGTCTGTACCCCAATCGCACAAAGTCATACTATTGATGAAAGTTATAGCGCCAGAGCCATCGTTTTCAACACAATCAAGATACTTCATTGGCACAATATGTATGCCAAGCTCTTTTGCTTTTTTCATGCGAGATGACAGCTTATCAACTTCTTTTTCAGTAGATATAATAGCAATAACGTCATCAGTTATTTTAGAATCGCATTTACCGCCCAATTTTCCGATCCGTTTCTTTAATTCTATCTCATTGTCTTTCAAGCCAATTGTTGAAAATTTAAAGTTGTATAATGGTGGTCGCTCCCGCTTTATCTTAGGACTGCAATAACAGTAAGTAATAACATACACATAAATAAACTTTTACAGAATTTATTAATTCGCTATTAGTTACTCACCCATCAAGTTCTTCAGGATTTTTCTTGATTGCTATGTCTTTAGCTATAGTAGACGCACTTGGAGGTAGGTACTGAATAATTCGCATTTCTGGTTTCTTTTTGTATTTACTTAAAAACGTATGGGAAGTCTTAAGTTCATTTGGAATTTTGCAAGCTGTACGCTTAGGCTCTGTTAATACCTTTGTGCATTTAGTCCATTCCGATATGTTACCATTACAAGCGTAACCAAATTTATTGAAAGTGAATTGATGACTCTTGCATTCTGGACAAAATTCAATTGCGCCAAATGTCAATAAATCTGCCGCTTGATCCAACAGCTTTTCAGAATCCCCAACAATAGGGTCTTGTTTGTTATATTCTAATAGTTTTTCAATATCTGGTTTCTTCATTTCTCTTTTTAGTTCATCACGAAACTTGAATAACATATCGTTTTGTTGCTTTAATTTTTTTGTCTGTTCCTTTTTCTCTAACTCATCTTCTATCTCCAGCTTCGGTTTCTTGGCATCTGGTGTATCTTCCGATTTAATTACACTGCAATCAAAGATTTAAATTATTTTTCAGAATTAACAAATGGAAATGGTTTAAAAAAATGTGATATGTACCTTATCCTAAGTTCTAAATAACCCATCAAATTGCTTTCTCAATGTCAATCTAATATTTTTCTGCAAGATTTGGCAACGCCATTGAGTGATTCGACCAACACATGATTCGTAAAGTTGTCGTGGTTTTTTTTATTTCTTAAAATTTAAAATCCAGATATCATTTACGAAACTTGTATATGCTATTGTATGCTATCACAAGTATACTTGTTCTTGAGGTTACGCGAGTTACACTGGGCAGGAATTTAGCTCAGAATGCTCTTTTTCATACTAATACTTAGAAATCTCGAAATCTTTGGAGCACCGAGCAATTGGCAGGATGTTCGGCACTCATCAAACAGTGTCCTCAAAATTCAACACGAATTTTGGAGTTTACGAACGAGTCCCTGACGTCGAACTTTCTGACCAGGGCACAAATTGACGAGTGTGCCGTATTTTGAAGCTATCGGATTTCCGCAATGTCTAGGAGCAATTGGTAAAAGGCGACCCACACGGGCACTTTTACCGACACTTTTTGACTTCGCATCGGTTGTCAAACAAAAATACCATCGGTTTTTGTTCTCCCAGAACCTGGTCACACTCTGAATAGTTTCATTCAAAATTGCCTCAATCTTGTAGTCATTTGACCGACACAAGAAACCGATAAAAATATTACGTGTTCTATTTCCATCGGTGAGCGTCAAAATTTTCACAGACGCTTTAAACCAAGGTGGATTTATACAATAAGAAGAAGAAGCATTCGTGAAGATAGGTTGCATTCAACTCGCGCTCTAAAAACTTTTAATTTTGCTGCAGTTAAAGACACATATAATAATCAAAAACTGTATAAATCATTTAAAGCATTAGGCGGTTGTTGAAATTAAGGTGTAAAACAAGCAAAAAAGCTGTGAAATTATTTAAAACTGAATAACTTTTAATTTCGGCCAATTTTTCTTTTTGCCGTGATCACCTTTTTCGCACTAATACATAATCGAAAGTGGAATAACACAACACTAAAGAACAAAACAAAAACTCACTCAATATACGAACTGAAACACAAAGCAAATAACACAAAACAAAAAAAAATAACTTTAACCACTTATAATGGCTCCACCACAAAAACGCCAGCGTGAAAACACAGCAGCTGAGATAAAACTCCGGACACTGGATACATCCTCGCCACAGCTGTTGGAGTTGATCAACCAAAGATTTGGAGAGCAGGCTGATCTAATAAGACTTACTGAGCAGCGGATACTGGGCGAGCTGCAAGAACGTATTAACAATATGTCTTTGGAAATGCAACAGCTGATTGGACGAGTGCAGCAGCTTGAAGAGGAGGCAGCTGATGTAAAGTCTTTAAAAGCTAAGCTGATGTCGATGGAGGCCAACTGGGAAGCAAAGCTGCAGGTACAGGCGAATGAAGCCATTGCTGCTGATCTTCGCATTCAGGTGTTCCACGCATGGACGGTGAAGATTTACACACACTTTTCACTACACTGTGTTCGTCACTTGGCTCCGACCCGGCCCCTAAGCTTAGGGATATATTTCGAGTTAGACAGCGATCTGCAAACAGCACTGTGGACCCGATTATAATTGCAAAACTAGAGCACGTGCGTGAGAAAATCGCGCTGCTTAAGTTAATTGCAGATTATAGGCGAACGAAGAAGCAGCAACTGAGTTTAACGCAGCTGGGCTTTGAGTCTCACGTGCCCTTTTACGTTAATGAGCAGCTGACGAAAGCTCACTATGATATATTCAAAGAGGCTATGAAGATGAAAAAGCTTAATATGCTCACAGCTGTTTACACGCGCCGCTCTCTCGTACATGTGAGAGTGTCTGGAAGTGAAGGCTACATCTGCATAGGAAGCATGCCTGAGCTACTATCTCTTCGGGCTGATAACGCTCTCTGTCAGCTAGAGCAGAGCTTTCGAAATGGATAAGTGCTATCTGCTTAATCGTCACTGCTGTCTTTTTCTCTTTAAATATAATATTTTTAGCATTGTTCTCTTTAATGATAGTTTAGTTATCCGTCTTTCTGAATTTATAAGTAAGTCTCTTTGTAAGTTTATAAGGTGTGTACCATTGTTTTTATGTTTTCTGTGGAATGATTTATGCGTGCGTTTCTTATTAATTGATAATTATTCATTAGATGCAGGATAATATGATTCAAGGGGCGAACAGTCATGCGGTTATCAGAATTTTAAGCAATCAACATAAAGGTCTCAATGTATGTCATATTAATGCTCAAAGTTTGACAAAAAAATAGAAGAATTTAGGTATTTGTTTGTAAATTCAAAAGTAGATGTCATCTGTGTGTCCGAAACATGGTTTTTGTCTAATATGTGTGACCAATTGATTATGTGTGATGGATATAATGTGTTTCGTTCTGACCGAGATAGTCATGCTGGGGGTGTTGCAATATATATTAATAATAAATTAACGGCAAACATTAAGAGCAAGCAGACCAATGAAAGTCCACTTGAGTACCTATTTGTAGAGCTAAGAGGCTTTACATATCCCTCTAAAATATTAATTGGCTGTATATACAGGCCCAATAGAACTATTGACTTTAACGAAATCTTAACTGAACTAGACTCGATATCCATTAGCTACAACGACATTATATTGACTGGAGACTTAAATAGCAACATGCTAGCGGAAAAACATATCTCTGACAGTTTAAAATCACTTGGACTTCATCTGATAAATTCCACTTCTCCGACTCATTTTACGAAGAGCAGTAACACCTTGCTTGATGTCTTCTTTGTAAATGACAAAAGTAAAATCCTTATATATGACCAAGTCTCAGTGCCAGTATTTTCTAAACATGACCTTATATTTACTACATATGACGTTTCACTTGACTATCCAAATAAAAAAATTACCTTTAGGGACTTTAGAAAAATTGACTATACTTTGCTAAGAGCCGAATGTGATATACTTGACTGGAACATTATATTTAGCTATCCCTCTGTGAATTCACAGGTTGACTATTTTCAGACTCAACTTCTTCAACTTTATAACTCATGTGTACCTGTAAAAGCCAAAGTAATCAAAAGCACTAATAAACCGTGGTTTTCAGAGGAAATTAAAAAATTGATTCTCATACGAAACCAGGCTTATGTGAAATGGAAAAGATATAAGACCGAATATCATTATGCACAATTCAAAGAGAAAAGAGCTCTTGTACTCACAACAATAAATAGAGCGAAAAGTGCTTTTTACTGCTGAAAATTCAATAGATCAAACATGGTCGGACAGAAATGGAAGGATCTAAAATCACTTGGCATAGGGAAACAGAAGCCAAAAACTCCACATTGCGACGTGGACTTAAACCATTTAAATAGTAAATTTGTTCAATCTGATGTACCTGAAGTTGTGATTAATAAATATCTTAGCTGTGATAATAGATCTATCTGTGATAATAGTTTTAGCTTTGAATGTGTGTCTCAATGTGATCGTCTTAGAATCAATATTAAAAATTAAATCTAATGCAATAGGCCTTGACGAAGTTGACCCAAAATTTTTAAAAATAGTATTACCAGATCTCTTGCTTTACATTACGCATATTATAAATACTGCGCTTATGACCTCAACTTTTCCTGAAAGATGGAAAACTGCAAAGATCTTGCCAATTATTAAATCCAATAATGACATATAGGCCTATTTCCATTTTACCATTTTTGGGCAAAGCGTTTGAGCACATTATTGCTAAACAAATTCATAATTACTTGACCATTCATAACCTGTCAAGCGATAAACAATCAGGATTTAAAAAGCACAGAAGTTGTACTACTGCGATCCTTAAAATCACAGAGGACATTCGCAAAAATTCAGACGATGGTCAAGTAACTTTTCTTACACTTCTAGACTATAGTAAGGCATTCGACACAGTCAATCACGAAGTCTTGTGCACAAAACTTGAAAAACTCTTTGGTTTCTCTAACACAGCAGTCAGACTAATAAACTCCTACTTGACCAATAGAAGCCAGGCCGTAGTTACGCAGCATGGTTTCTCGTCATTTTTGTACTCTACACGTGGTGTCCCACAAGGGTCAGTCCTTGGTCCGTTGCTGTTTTCTGTTTATGTTAATGACCTACCAAGTGTCTTGTCAGAGTGTGAAGTTCATATGTATGCTGATGACGTCCAAATGTATGTGAGTCGTCCTTTGTGTAATATAAATGAATGTATTGACATCACCAACCGAGAACTAGTAAATATTGACGAGTGGGCAAAAGATAACGGTTTGGCTTTAAATCCTTTGAAATCTAAATGTTTAGTCATTTATAAAAAACAAATTAACACGGACGGTCTTGAGAAAGTAAAATTAAATAATGATTTAATAGAATATGTTAAGCACATTACCAACCTGGGTTTTACCCTTAATAACACCTTGACATGGAATGACCACATAACAAAAATAGCTGGCAGGACGTACGGACTACTTAGAATACTATATATGACCCAAAGATTTGTCCCTGAGAGATTACGACTTCTCGTTGCGAAGAGTTATCTAATACCAACTCTCTTTTATGGTGTGGAACTATTTGAACGTAGTCTTCAATAACATTGCAAGATATGTTTTTAACATAAGAAGGAGAGAACATATAACAAGCTACTCGAACAAAATATTTGAACTTAGCCTAGAAAACTGGACAAACTTAAGAGCACTAATATTACTACATAAAATAATCAACAATAAGGAACCAAAGTATCTTTTTGACAAAATCCAATTTACAAACTCCAGACGAATAAATAATGTTGTTTGCATAAGGCATAAGCTGGCCAGTTCTGAAAGGCAATTTTTTATTTATGCTGTTCGCCTATGGAACCAATTACCGCATTATCTAAAAACAATTACAGGCGCATCGCATTTTAGGGCAAAACTTGCTACACACCTTAGAAACTAAACTAAACTAAATCTAAATTAAAAATAAAATAAAATAAAAAAAATAAAAATAAGAGTTATAAGAGCTGATTTTTTATTTTTTTATTATTTTTTTTACTTAAATTGTTTAATCTAAAATATTTTCTTTAGGCTTTGAACTTGAATGTATTTTTGAACTTAAGCATGACTAGCGCCATAACTTATAAGACTTGTCTTGTAGCGCTAGGAATCAAATCAAATAAATAAATAAATAAGGTGATGTATTCGTTTGACGATCCCTCTTTTTCGGGGCACAAACGTCATTACGAAAGCAAACATCGCAGTAAGCGGATGTATTAAATTCTCTAAAAAATGCCCTGTGTGTGAAAAACACATATGTCGCTCGAACTCATGTCGTTTGGTTTGTGTTTCCAGAGATATGAAAAAGAGACAAATAAATGCAACAGGATCTGTGGGAGCATGCACCGGTGAGCAGCTTCCACAAAGAGAGCAACAGGGATAACAGCGTCGAGGCTGACGGCTAACAGTAGCTTAACAGATCTCCATAATCACAATTCATTAATTGATTACCTACGGGTTATTACAGGAACAACAAGACAAACATGCCATTGCATTTTATTTTGTATTTATATATTGCACAGCGCACAAGACGAAAATAAGTGAAGAGTATAGAAAAGCAAACAAAACAATTTTTCTATTTGTCCATCTCTGTTGCTTTAAACTATTATTTATTTTCACACGACACTGACAGCTTTTAAATAAAAAGTGGCGGTGAAGTAAAAAACTTATATGATTTTAAAGCTAATTTTAAATAAAATAGATGGATGTCACATTGAAGTAGATCCACCTGCACCAGAGGCAGTTAACCACCATAATTACAAAGGGTGGTTCTCTATTGTGCAATTTGCTATGGTTTTTTCTGGTTACTTATAAAATAATTACTCAGACATATTTGGGAAATATTAATAATTCAATTATACATTTTAGTTACAGATACCAGTACGTTAATATCGCTTCTCCGGATCGTTGTATTGACTCGGGGAACCTCAGCAAGATGCTGGATTCGTGTTCGTTGGTGGAGGCCAAGTCCAAGTAAATATGTGGAGTCTTCTTTCTTACTCTGTTAATCGGAGACACAGCGTTTAGGTGCTCGCGGAATCTTATGAAGCCCAATCAACTTTCAGCAGATCAAACAATAGATTCGACTACAATATTTCGAAAGCCAGAAGAGTTGTGGAGAATGCGTTTCGACATCTGAAGACAAGATTTCGACGCGTTAGAATGGGACTGCACAGCTACTCTAAAAGAGAACACAGCTATCATCATGGCCTGCTATGTTGAACAATATTTTAAATGAGAGCAGCACTGGGTAAAAGGAAACGGAAAGGAAAGCCGCAGCAACGCAACAATTCCTATAACTTAATCAGACCGACCGAGGAAATAAAATCTGCAATTGCAGAGTATCTCCGTAAATAAAAAACAAATTACAAAATAAAGTTGTTAATATTTATTTCTTTGAACGTAAATATTCCACAAGTTCTTTTTGGAAACGCTTATTGTCATCGGCAATGCTCCTATTGGTATCGACAATGCTCCTATTAGTATCGGCGATGTCTTGTAAAATTTTCTGTTGCTTATCCAAATGCTCCATGTGCCCTTTGATGTATTCGCGTTGAAGCTCCAAGCGCTCCCGAGCAACTTTAACCAATTCCGCTTGGGTGTCGATACGAGCACGCTTAGCTGCAGATTCCTCTGTGACTTGGCTCACGTTGCTAGGCGTGCTGCACATGGACGTTTCTGGTTCAAATTTTATGGGGTCGTTCAAGTACTCAACGGCATCTGCAAATTAGGCGTATATGAACATTAAGAAATTACTTATCAATTTAATTATAAAAACTTACTTGTTTGATCAAAAATCGGGGCGTTCGCATCATGCGCCTGTAAGCCTCCTAAAGTCAAAATCTCTGCCCTGCAAATGCATAGAAAAATTGAAAATAATTCTATCTGGAAATTTTCTGTATTACCTGTATTTCATGGATAAATTTTCAATTTTGGTTCCAGCCACCAGAAAACCAGCAATTTTTAGCACCTCCGACATCTCTTTGTATATGTGTTCTTATTCTCTTTATTATCTTGGTACTAAGGTAAATCACTGCGGACGGCAGTCCGCGCTAGTGACGAAAGCAGCACGAAGGGTGCGAAAAGCGACTAGCATATATACACAGGAAGAATGGAAAATTTGCTATGACTGCCCGATCAGGTCGAGCTATATACCGATCGAAAGGTATCAATTAAACTTACAAATGTGCATACTAAGACTTTTGAAAACTCACCTGGTTCGTGAGATAAACAGGTGTAAGAGGGAGGGGCAAAATTTAAATGATTAGAGCTAATGGGGCCGTTGGAGCCTTTCTGAATTTTTTTTTAGTTTTTTACTATTCTAATAAAATAAAATAAAAATACGCGTCGAATGACACCTTGATCATCAAAATCCGACCGCTGGTTCGAAAGATAATTAATTTTGAAATTTTTAGGGGCCTTCCGAAAATGAGATGAAAAGTCAGTCTGTCTGTTTGTTTGTAAGTACCAAAGCGTTGATTTAGCTGAAATGTTTGAATGAGGACTTGTTCCCGCTCAAAAATATAGAAACGTTTGTTCTACGACTTTTTCGAAAAATCGCTAGTTTAGCGGGAAATTGCTAAAAACCGCTAAAATTAAAACCCATAACATAACATATAAATTATTTTCAAAAAAATGTTTGTCACTCGGCACTGCGCAAAAAAGTAATATTTATTAGGTATGAAGAATTTAGCGCAACGTGCCGAGGGCCAACAATTTTTTTGAAAATAATTTATATGTAAAACCTAGCATTATTCGTCACAAAATTGGATATAAGAAATTTTTGGGGAAGAAAATTTTTTCGTCACTAGGCTTTTACCTCGTAAAGAGGTTTTTTTTATGTTTCTACAAACAGTTAACACCTTCTGACAAAGTTATGTCAAAAGCAGAGCTCGCTAATAACAGTTAACACTTATTTCGTTTTCGATCTGTTCACTGAAAAACAGAAAAAACTAGAACTCAAAATATTTCTCACTGAGAGAAACACTTACTTCTTTTCGTTTGTGCTCTCTGCTCAGTATTTTCCATTTATAAAATAAATTCTTTCTGTATACTAATAACAGTTAAAAAAAGACTTATTAGCTAGTGCTCCCGGAATAACTGTTAGCAAATGAGCAAAACACAAAAGTGTTAGTCAAAAGTGTCTTTTCAAGTTGTTGTTGTTTTAGGTGCGCATAAATCGACCCAAACTACCGAAAAAGCAACACACCCACAGAGATTAAGATAACTTTTTTTGGTAACTATTTTTATTTACATTAACAATTGTTATTTAGAATTAAGCTTTACAATTGAAAGTAAATTAACGTTTTCCGCACTTAGATTCCACGTTTTTCGGTTAGGATAAAATTAAGCGCTGAAAGGGCTCTTTCAACCGGAATTGTGTTGCCGGTGTAGCCAGCACCACCTCAGCGATCGCACTTCAATGCGGTGATTTTAGTTTTATATCGTAAAAAAACTGTCCATTCTAGTTGCAACGTCTATTTTCAGGGATAAAAGCTTCCCTTTTGTAAGAGCTTTAATGTTATTTTTTATAGCAAGCTCTCTGGCTTGCACAAAACCCATTACATTGCAAGAAGTTATCGAGTTCATAGACAGCGCATTATAAATTGGGTCTACGATTTCCCGAAATCTTCACTGTCCAACAGCAAAAATGGACTGCCATCGGTAACTATTTTGACAATAGATGCAACTAACGTATTTTCATTAGTTGCATAGGAAATCTTTCGCTTTTTTGCAACTTGTACCACATCGTTGCTGCTGTTGTTCCCCAAGTCTTCAAAAATTTGAGAATGTTTTGCCTTCAAAAGACGTCTTAAATTTGTAATATGTGTTCAAGTTAATTTTTTGCCACACACGTTGCATTCCGATTAATTTAATTTGCTATCATATTTGAAAAAAAGAATAAGTTTTGTCTTTTGGACGACCCATTTTACGCAGAATTGTAGCAAAAAAAAAAAAAAGTTTTATATTTTCAGAAGGCACATTCGATGTTTTCTCCAGACGAAATGAGATAAACCATAAGGAAACAAAATTAAATGTTATTTCTTGACTGATAAGCCTACTGAGAAAAAACATAAATGTTTTGTTCTCATCCCTTTTATTTTCTGACACACTGAAAGTGTTGACTGTTATTTGCGAGCTCTGGTCAAAAGCATGGGCAATTTCAAAAATATTGTGACAAAAACATTTCCATGCTTCAAAATTTCTTATATCTAATATATCTCATTGCGACGAGTCTAAATTTTAAATATAAATTATTTAAAAAATAAGAAATTAAGCTTGGCATTAGGAACAATACCCAAAAAGGGACTGATTCTTGCACCCTAATAAAAATTACTTTTTGGGCATCAATCCATTTCATAAATAAGGTCAGCTATTTAAATACTTAGTATGCATTTAGGCCATATCCTTTGATCGGTATATACAGTGTGCCACTAATGTCTTCATACAGCATAAATTTGTCAAATTTGCGTATAATAAAAATGTTTTGATGCTGGTTTCTTATATGAATCCTTTATTCACTTAAATTCCGTTCTAATTCAAAATGTTTGTTCTAATGATACAAAAAGTTCTTTAACCCATTAAGTACCCATCGAAAATTTTGAATTTAAAAAAGTAATTTTTTCAACTTTTTTCCTCTATTTTTTCAAAAAAAATTATTTTGATGCAGAAAAGTTTTTCAAACAATTCTAAAAGTAACTGCAAAAAAAAATTTTCAAAAATCTCTTCACAAGTATTTGTATGATTTGTTTAAAATTGCTAAAAAGCCACTTTTTGTATGAAAATGGGGTTAAAATAGTCATTTTTCGGATTTTCAAAAAATAATAAAAAGTACTAGCGAAGAGATTTTTGAAAATTTTATTTTGAAAAAATTGTCAGCTTTATATTTTGACGACTCTTAGGCATTCCTCGCTAATATACATAATTATTTATCTTTCGAGCCAAACCAATCACCGAGCCATTTTCAAAGATTTTCGAAAGAATCGAACCTCTGCTTGGCCAATCGAAGCAAACAGGTGGTAATCAGATGGAGCCAAGACTGGTGAGTTAGTCGCATGGGCAAGCGGTTCCCAATTATTCGACACAATGACTTCCCAAGTCTTCAATGCTCGGTGTGATGGTGAATTTTCACCCAAAAATATCACCTTGTGTTGCCCAAATTGATATTCTAGGTGTTTATGTCGCAAAACACGGCACAAATCGGCTAATTGATGTTGATAGCGTGGACCCGTAACTGTTTCACCAGGTAAAAGGAGGTCATACCAGACATCCCACCGCTGATCCCAGAAATCACAGTCTTCGTTCCACACATCAAAAACACCATTTTTAAATTTATTGTGTACGACCTAGAGCATGATTACCGTAATCTTGCACAATCATTCAATAAGATTCCAAGGATGATTTCTTCTAATAAAACAACAAAATCAGATGTGTCGGCATATCGCTATTTGTGGGTGCATAACTCAAAATTTTCAAGAGCGGAAAAAAATGTGTTTAGTGAGAAACTAGACAAACTCTGAACTGAACATTGTTGGCAGATGTCAAATGAAGAAACTATGACATTAGGTTCGGCTTGGAGCTCGTACATATTCGGCTATCGACCACCACATGTCATTATCGGTTTCATACGCGCGTACTTGATATCGTCCATAAGTACAAAGTTCATGTAGAAAGGGGTGGGCACTACGCCTTTGCTATGTTGTTGTTGCTGTTGACGGTCATAAATTTTAAATGTCAAACATGCCTCGACTCAAGCAGCTCCTATGTTGTTGTTGTTGGCTTGCTCGCGAGTCGTGTGTGAATTGTTGCTGTTGTTGCTTTGACTGTCATAAAATGCCTGGACTCGAGCTGAGATTTGTTGTTGTTGTTGCCCATGCGGGCCCGCCCCTGATGTAGAGGCATATTCAAAGGCATGTAAAATTGGGTTGCCATTGCATCCCATTTATAGAATAGATCGGTCCTGGCTAGAGGTTTACGCCGATTGTGTTAGCTTCGGCGGCAGCGGAGAGGCCATAAATAACCGGCGGCGGCGGCTTAGCCGGCAGAGAGGACCGACGGCCAAGCCGCCGTCGGTTTTGTCGGCGGCGGCGGCGTATGCAGTAATTAAATAAAATTTTCCCCTTTTAAATTTAAAAAAAAATTTTTACAAATTGTTAAAGAAAAAAAGAGTTTTTCAGAATCACTTTACAGTCATTTTCACGCCGGACGCCGCCGCCACGCCGATATTTCCGTGATTTGGCGGCGGCGATTGTACAATCGCCCAAATGCTTGCTGGGTTATGACAGCTATGTGATACAGTTAAACGATCTTAACCAAATTTAGTCAGGATGTATAATATCACCTCAGATGAATATTCCGTCAGTTTGGTTAAGATATCCCAAAAAAAAAACAAAAAGATTTTTGTACTATAACTTGATTTTCGATCGATCGATTCAGCTATATGATAAAGTGGACCGATTTTAACCAAACTAGGTCGGGATGTCTAAGACAGTGAAAATTTCACAATCTCCGAGTTTGATTGAAGTATCTCCAGAAACAAAAATTTTTTCGATCAATCGTATCCTTGGGTACTAATTTCAACCAAATTTAGTCAGAATAAGACCACCCCAGCTGCATATTCAGCCAGAGTGATTCACAAAGAAAAACTCATTTTTGAACTATCTTAATTTTCGGTTAATCGTTAAAATTGCTGCTGTATGATATAGTGGCCCGATTTAGACCAAAGCTCGTCAGCATGTAGAAGACAATATTAAATTCACAGAATCCTCCCAGTTTGGTTGAGATAAATAACAGAAAAGTTTTTCAAACTATCGGTTGATTTTCAACCGAGCGTTCTTACGTTAAGGGGAGTGATATTCAAAATTGAAAAGTTCAGCGATTTTCGATTCGCATTAACATTTGTAATTGCAAATAATCAAAATGCAAATATTATTTAGATTTAAATTAAAGTAAAGTAGAAAGGGTATGAAATATACATATATCAATGTTGTCTACTTACGGTAAAAGCCTTTTAACTTCTGCTTTTTCCTCGGCTTTTAACTGCTTATATCCTGGTAGATTTTCGCCAGTGTCGAACCAACCAACGTCCGATCGCAATTTAGCAAAGCACTCCAAATGATGCCATAGTTTTTGACCACCGTATTTCATTCCAACTTCAGTGTCGAAAACGGTTTTAGATACCCGAACTTCATCTTTGCTTATCTTTAGCTCGCAGCCGCGGCATGCTGCGCGCCCAGATTTGGCATATTCAATTCCAAAATCCTTAATTGCTTGTTGTTCCTCTTTTGATCGTTTTTTGCCTGATTTACTCTCTACGGTTTGTGAACCGGTTCCTTAAATTAGATGGTAAAAATTAGGTCTTATTTTATTCTCTTCCAGATGTTACAATATACATACCGACAAGCTTTTCAATTTCAGACTGGTCCGCAAATCTCAAATTTTCATAGTTTTTAATATCCCCAACGGAGGCCGGCCGTTGCTTCTTGAAAAAACAGTCCTTGTGATACCATTGCGCCACTTTTCCATCATGAAAAGGAGACTAAAACATATACAAATATTGTTTTAAATTTTTTTTAAATTGCTGTTTCACAGGTACAATCCGGAATTGATTCCAGAGTCGAAGGGACAAATATAAACTTGCACTAAAATTAGTTATTAGTTATTAATCCCTGGTATCGATACATGTCAAAGCCTTTTTAGCCTTCTTAACGCAAACTAGAAGCGTTTCCTATTCTGGTGAAATACAAATTCTTATAGTATATGTATGTGTATGTATGTACATACATACGTACATGGAGGAGCTTTAAACAAATTTCGCGTTGCATTAATATACTGCTGTACAACCAAATTCATTTCTGCGAAGACACAGATTTGCCCAAACTTGTCTTAAATTTCTTAGAGTATGTTTAACTATTGACTTTGGAAAATTTGAACTAAGGACACCGGCAGACAACTAGCTTTGTGCGTTTGTTGTAATTATGTACATATGTACATATGTACATACATATGTACATAAGTATCAGCAATTGTATGTTAAAGTTGCAAGTATATGATGCAAGCAATCGTTAGTACATTCCATCAATAATATAGTAATTTTTACATGGCGCATATACATCAATTCACAAATTTGAATTCACTCACCTGGACCATAATAGCAAGACGAACAGAATCCTTAGGAATTGGCGATTTGCATCCCTTGCAAGAGGCTCTACCACTTTTGGCATATTCTGCCATGTAAGGCAATTCGACATCCATTTTAAACTTTTAGGGCCTTTGGTAGAGGAATCTAAAATAATTATAAAAAAAAGAAACCCTCCGGTAGACGCTAAACTTCCCGGCAAACGTTCAATGTGAATTTGACGATAGTTCTCAGTATCCCACTGAGATAAAGTCAAAAATCATACGAAAGAATAAAGTTGAAAGTGTGTAATCAACATTTGCTTGAAACAGCGGAATGAAACACAAAACTCTTATTTATATCGACTACTTTGACAAGAATATTGTCAGAAATATAATAAATTCAATTTGTCCACGTGAAAAATAACACTAACGTAAATTTACACTTAAATATATTGGAACGATATTGTTTGCATTAGAAGTATATTACAATTTGTGTACAAAACACAATCGAAACTAGTTTTTAAAAATAAGTCGAAGCAGCCATCTTTTCAAATTTTGACTTTTCTTGGCTTTGGCTTTGGCTACAGTTCAAAGTAGCTTCTACAAATGCCTTTGAAAAGAAAAACGAAAGTCAAAGCATCAGTCAAAATTACCCACTGAGCAAAGTCGAAACAGCAGCAACTGCTCGACTTCTGCAAGTGTGTTATTACATATTAATGGTATTCCGGGAACCGTTTTAGATTTGGCTTAGATTTCGCAGTCAGCTGTTCACAGCTGCTCCATACAAAACTATCATTGCGCCCAGAGCAAATCAGGAAAATGTGGTATTACTAATTGATTTCGTGAAATCTACTCTTATTTTGTTTTGATTTTGATTTGGCTTTAAATAAAAATTGTTACTTCTGTGTGACATTTGGTGTTTATTTACATTGTGCTGTCATATCAATATGGAGAACGTAAGTCCAATGCATTTAAAGATTTTATAAATAAATTTAAAAAAAATGTGTAATGCTTTTTAGGATGCTTACCAGCCCCTCTTGAAAATACAGAGAAACAGTAAACAGCAAAAAGTAAACGGAGTTCAAAGGGCTCGAATTATTAGAGCTTGTTCTCGATTTATTCAAATATGTGCCAGAGTCGCTCGAAAAACCTACAGCACAAAAATTCTATGCTATAGTGATGGAAAGGTCAATTACCTTTAAGGATTTTACTTTTACGGTACTTCAAAACAAAATGCGACTATTTCGAGCAGAATACATAAGTGTGGTGCAGTGAAGGAGCAACACTGGAGCTGGCTTATTAGCAGAAGGCAAAGGCGAGTCTGTCGAAAAGTATATGGAAAACTGCCAATATTCAATATAACATAATCTTTTAATACGTTTATAAATTTCCTATTTTGGCTTTCTTTCGGCATTTTGTGCAATTACGCATTTTTTGTATACTTTTTAATTTTCAATCAGCTGTTCGCCCAGGCTGTCAGCTTTTCACGAAATCTAAAACTAATCAGTGTGCAAAAAGGGTCGGTCCGTCAACTGATTTAGATTTGGTTGAAAATAATCTAAACCAAATCTAAAACGGTTCCCGGAATACCATTATTATGTTTTTATATAATTAAAGAAAAATAATTAAAAATAAAATTAGATAGTTAGGAATTGAAAACAAAGTCTGCAACATCAGTCTGTGACTAGAGCCGACTTGCTACAGCGTAGTACGCTTTTTTTTTTTTTTTTTTTTTTTTATGACGGGAAGTATATATATTTTTGCGTTTCATTCCGAAGAACTTAAAAACACATGTTTGACTACATTGACGGGGGGATTCGAACCCAGCTTTTTTCAAACTGAAAGTTCTACTTATGTGACAGGTCGGCGACTCTAACCACTGAGCTACCAGACCAAAGATTTTTTATTTTTTTAACTAAAAGCGTAGTACGCTCTAGCTGAGAACATTTTGGGTGCTCGAAATGTTCGATGTTTTGAAGTCCGGCCTTACAAACTTCAGTGTGACAGCATAATACCAATAATCACTGAAAAGTTGAGAGAGTTGTACCTCTTCAATAAGTCTAATTCGCTCTTTGTGTTCCAAGATCACAATTTGGCTCTTATTTTGCTGCTTGTTGGTCACAATTTCTGTTCAAAAAGATTTTTACTAGTCAAAACAGTGTTGTAAAAAGCCGGGAAATATTCAGAGCTGCCCATATTTAGGTACAGCGTACATAGGTTTAGAAATGGTCTTTCAAAATAATTTCGAGCATGTTTATCCTTTTTTTTTGTATGGAGTTTTGGCCTTGCAAACATATTTTCGGCTAGAGCGTACTATGCTTATGTCAAAAAGCACTGCAAATTGTTTCACGTCTTTATAACCGTAACATCGATCTGTTGGATTAGAATGAGTTATTTGATTTGCAAAATCTAAAATTGTCTTCTGTAAATACAAAATACGACTTTTCACAAATTCAGGGAATTTTTAATGTAAAGAAATTAATTTCTTGAATTGAGATTTAATCCATTGTCAACTTTCGTGAATTTCCGAAATACTGTTCATGCACACATTTTCAACTTTTATTCATGTAATGAATTTGAAAACTGGTCTCCGTATAAACGGATAAGAATAAACGGATAAGCGTGAGGAGTTTTATGGGATGAGGAGTAGTTCTGTTAACATAAGATCTTAACGCAGTTGGATTTTCAAAACAACAGTAACATTATAAATATATATTAAATTTTTGTTTAGTTTATAATTACCTTGCTTACTTAAAAATAATCGCTGATATTAAGCGCACTTGTAATTCTCATTTGTATCCGTGACGGACATGGTAACATAAACATATTTCGATGGCAACTCTTATGCGATTAAGCAACGGCGCTTAAAAAATAGACGGCTTCCAACTCAGTAAATGCTATTTCAAAGTGTGTGCGTGTGTGTGTGAGATTTACATGTTCATGTGTAAAGTGTGTAGTTCTATATGTCGAAAATACATACTATAATTTATTAAAACGTTTTTAGCTGCAAAATTTACATCCGTTTGTTAATTTATTATTTTTTGGTGAGTTGCATATATTTATCAAACCTCAATTGCAATTGTAAATGTGCCTTTTCTGTTTTTAGCCAACAAAGAAAGCTGAATTCGGCAGCAAATGTCAGGCGTGGATCAGGTAATGGCATTTTGGTATACATACATCTGTGTATGTACATACATTCTTACATTGATGCACATTCGTTAATGCAAGTGTGTGTACATTCAATATCGGCGTACATATGTAATAATTTAAATATCCGAGTTAAGCAAAATACATTTAATTTATTTATATGTGTGTATGTACCAGTAAAAACATGAATGTAGAATTGTACACACATAGATACTTTTAATTGCATGCTTACACATAAGAATATACTTTGTACGGCTATGTATGCAGTTATAATCGAGTTTGTTATTGTGTAAACTGAACGTTAAATATATTTTTTTTCTTTTTTTCCAGAAAATATCAGGAACTGCAGGTACTTACATATATAATATAATAGCCTCCGTCGAACACATCCTTGTACATATGTATATATAGTATATAGGTGTAGATATGGATGTAAATCAAATGACCTGTACATGACTGGCATGAACTTTGTGTATTAACTAAATAGAAAATATAAATATTCATGGACAGAGCAATTGGTGCGACAGTTTCAGGCTTTTAAATATGTTGCAATTTGGTTTTAAGCATATATCTTCAGTAGTTTCCTTGGATTTTTCTGCGAATTGGAAAAGCACAATCATCGAAAAGATTTTGCTTAGGATGCTTAATGGAAACATTTTTTATGTTGAAAGATGTAAAAGCCGGTATACAAGTTACTATTTCTCCCTTAGATTTGACAAATATTTATTTAAAACAAAGTTGAAATTTTGTTTGAAGGATATAATATGATATGATATAACATGACGGTTAGAAACAGAAATATAGAAGATGTGACATACAAATATTTATATTATGACAAAATGGTGAATTTTGAAAAAAATTACCGAAAATTTGCATCTTTAAATTATAAATTGTGTTAAACGATTTTTATTGTTAATTAAAATAGTAAAGTCTGTCGGAGAGCGCAATATACCATGGAGCCAACAAGTTGATGAGGCATCTTACGAAAACTTATCTTCTCCAGCCAATGATGATAACTCTGGTAGTATTAAATACTTAAAATTTGCGCTATATTCGTTAATAAATTATTTCGATTTACATCAGGTAATCAAAGCTCAATGCAATTCCAATTTCCACCGTTTATTGTGAAAGAAAATAACCATTCGTCATTGAGTAACACAGGGAAAGGACGCAAGGCATCGCATAATAATGGTAAGCACAGACAAATCACAAAATTAAAATATATCAAATTATACTTACCTTATGAAGCTTATGAATATTAAAATATAATAAAAATATTGTTAAGTTTTTATTTGGCTGTCAAATAAAAGAAACACTCTCACTGCATTGTTTAACATCTCATACCTGAAGTGATGAGATAACTGCAAACAAGTAACTAAGAAACAAACTGTAGGTCAATCTTTTCATTTTTAATGGGCCTAATAGCTATGCAATGTACAATTTATGCATACGATTTGGTTTGAATGTGAACATTTTATTTTATTTAAAAAATTTGTGAAATATTTGAAATTTGCAAACTAGTCTCTCAGTTTTAAAGGTATCTCTTGAACTTGGGTACAGGCCATTTTGCTGCAGTACATACATACATATGTAGTATATCGACCGGCCGGATCGGATAACTGTATCATATAGCTGTTAAAAATCGAAATGTGTTACAAACATTTTTTTTTTGAATTCCACAAAATATGCATGTGATGTTTTCTTATACATATATTTTGACTAACTTTAGTACAAATCGTTTTATATATCTGTCATAGGAACGATCCTACGTAAGTTATTCTGTAGTTATCACAGCGGACGGTGCGTCTTGCAATATGTATAGGAAGAATGGAAAAATTGTTTTGACTATCCGATCAGTTGTAGGATACCGATCGAAAGGTATATTTTTTAAATATCAAAAGTGCATACTAAGACTTTTGGAAACTCACCTAGTTCGTGATATAAGCAAGTGTAATTGGGAGGGGTAAAATTTAAATGATTGCTGCAATTGGTGCTATTGGAACCTTTTGGCCACTTCCGACCATTGCACTACGGACGAAAAGTAAATTTTTGAGGCATTAATTACAATTTTAAAGCTAGAGTTTTCAAATTTGGCATGAACCTTAGTTGAACTAAAATAGTATTTTGATTTTTTTTTTTTTGGATTTGGACCACGCCTTAGCTTTCCCCTACTCATCTGACTATGATGAAAATTTAAAAAGTAATATGCTAATTCCAAATATAAAGCTAGAGACCCAAAAATTTGCATGCATCTTAGATAGACAAATGTAGAATTTATAAAAACAAATTTTATTTTTAATTGGACCTTCAACTTTTGTTTTCTTACTGACTCAGTAAAAAAGGAAACATTTTTTTTTTAAGCGCTGAAATATTAAGCGATATATCTTAAACTTCACATGCTTGCTACTTAGACTTAAATAAAATTTACAATTTTTTTGGAATTATAGTTAGACCATTTGTTCACCCCCATTCTCATCTGATTCCGGAAAATTCTGAATTTTCTACCATATTTTAGCGTACATTTGATCGATGTTGCACAAAAAGGCGCAAAAGATATTAATAACAATATAGACTAGAGGCTTTAGTTAATAACTTGACATGTTTGGTTGCTCGCGCCAACATGCGCTACATTTTATTTTTTTTTTTTTTGCTAAAAACGCATTAAACAAAAATCGTTTTGATGATTTTTATACTTGTATTCATGCATCTAGAGTTAAACCTGGTAAATTATACTTTGTCCACTTTAGTGTGTGTATTTCACAGAGGTCGCAGCACTTCAAGATTGTCTGTCACATATCGGCTATTCTCGGACATAGAACGTAATGTCACTTTGATTTGATCGGTTTGTTCCGTTCATTATTTGCAAACACAACAAATAAAATAAGGTTTACGAGTTGTTTTCAATTTCAAACAATCCCTTGACCACTGACAAAATAATCGAGCCTTTTTCTGTTTTTGTGTTAAGCAGACCTCAATGGGTTGATTATTATTATGTTAATTACAAATGTGGACTATTTTTACATGATGAATTATACTAATTTGCTATAAGTTATTGGTTACGATTTGAAAAATTACTGCACACCAAAATCTGCAATAAGTAAAGCAGTAAATAATAAATGAAGAGCTTAAGTGCGAGGAATACTTAACCTTTGCTTTAAATATGTCTTCGGACCAATCCTCTTTGGAAATTCCTTTGATTGCATTAATCAGAACTTTCTGCACTTTATCAACTTGTTTCCTGAATGTGTATATAATCTCATGCGTATTTGCTAATTGCTGGCTGGCACACCAACACTCTTTATTAGTAACGAAACTGAGGGATGCGTATAAAATGCCGGCTTCCTTAGCTAATACTGCCTCAGGACATAGAGTCATGCTTAAGAGATCGGCTCCCCAATTGCGATACAGTTTGTTTTCAGCAATAGTTGAATAACGTGGTCCTTCTAGTGTGATTGCAGTTCCCTGCGAGTGTACGGGAAGATTTAGCTCTTCAGCTGCTTTCAGGAGGTGACCTCGTGTTCGTTCACAGAATACAGGATACATTGGCAGATGGCACACGCCAAAAGGGCTGCCAACAACACCATCATAAAATGTTTGAGCTCGTTTTGTTGTATTGTCAATAACATCGTGTGGAACCACCAAGTCCCCTTGATCAATATTCTCACGCAGCGAACTGACGGTATGCGTAACGAGGATATGGGTACATCCTAACTTACGCATAGCCCAAATGTTAGCCCTATAATTAATATTAGACGGCATTATATCATAAAGGCGTCCACTTCTCGAAAGAAGAGCACAGTTGACGTTCTCAATAATTCCTTCAATAATAATATCTGAAGGCTTCCCATAGGGTGTACATACAGCACATTCTTTTCTATCATTTAATATAATGGGGGTATCGAGTCCAGATTCACCAATAATACCAATTTTTATTTCTTCGGTTTCTTTAACTTGTGCTCCCATTGTGCAGACTTAATTTAGTTATTAGCCGAAAATTTAATAATTTTTTGAGGTAGATCCAAAATTTTTCCAGATTACATATTTTCAAATTTTAATTTATGTGACATTTTAAATTGACTTTAATCACATAGACATTTGTAAACTTAAAAAAAATAATAAATTCTTTTTTTCACGAATAGAAATTCCATAAAAGCTCCATGGCATAAAAAGATATAATAAAGGGGCTATATGACCCATTATTTTTAATTATAAAAATTTAATTTACCCTTCTTTTTGTAAGGACTTGTTGAACCCTCGTATACAAAATATAAAAAAAAACTTTATTGGCTACAAATCAGAAATTATTGAAAGACAGGTTAAAACAATGAGGTCAAGGTATATAAAATTTGCCAACTAATGTATTCGAGATTCTAAGAACTACGCCCAAAATTGAATAGTTAATTAAGGTACACCATTTTATTCCGTGGACATATAAGTGACACATCTGAAATTTACCAGTAAAAAAAGATTTATTTAATAGAAATACAATTTTTAAAAATGAAAGTACAGTGTCATTTCATAGTCTAAATTATATACATTATAAAACATTAAAACAAAAATTTTAAAATGTGTCATAACACCAAAAATGTACTACTGTGGGCAAAAAGTACCGGGAATTTTAAATTTAAAAAATTTTGGGATTCCAATCGGAAAAAATGTTTGTACTTTTAGGTTGGCACTACTATCATTAACATCTGTGCAAAATTATACGTTAAAATATTCATTAGTGTTTAAGTTACGATTAGTTTTGTACGACGCCAAATGTGCATTTGGCGATTTTTGTGCCAAAAAACGGTCAATTTCATCGAAAAAAGCTCCGCGTGGAAGTGTGTGAAACAATGTTTTCTGACTATCAGGATATTATAAAACGCATTATTACGGGCGATGAGACTTGGATCTACGCTTACGACATGGAAACTACCGATCAATCGAGCGAATATCGGCAAAAGGTGGGCCGAGACCGAAAAAATCGCGTCAAATTCGCTCAAAAATCAAGGTCATGTTGACAGTTTTTTTGGATTATCGTGTTGTAGTTCATTATGAATTCCTTCCGACCGACCAAACTGTTAACAAGGAATATTTTTTGAGCGATATGCGTCGTTTGCGCGAAGCTATGCGTAAAAAGAGGCCAGAACTATGGGCTGACAACTCATGGTTCTTGCAACATGATAATGCGCCCTCTCATACTGCCCCTGTTCTATGTGTTCTAACTCGACCAAAATTGTCCCGCAGCTACTTTTTTCGCCTGATTTATCTTTGTGTGACTTCTGGCTATTTTCTAAGCTCAAAAGACCTCTCCGAGGACATCGCTTCGGGTCGATTGAGGAGATTCAATCAAAATCGCCAAATGCACATTTGGCGTCGTACAAAACTAATCGTAACTTATTCACTAATGAATATTTTAACGCATAATTTTGCACAGATGTTAATGATAGTAGTGCCAACCTAAAAGTACAAACATTTTTTCCGATTGGAATCCCAAAATTTTTTAAATTTAAAATTCCCGGTACTTTTTGCCCACAGTAGTATAACAGAAAATCAAAATATAACAAGACATTAATGCATTCGTCCTTGTGTTTTGGGTCATTGTTGTTTATGTATATCCATGATAATCGTCCACCAGAATCGGAATCTACGATTAATTCTAAGAATATTTCACCAAGAAACTATGTGTCTAAAATCAATTCCTAGCATCCGCTGAGAAGCATGAAGATGTTAGGTTAAGGTATAAGGTCTTAGTCTAGGATCGGACCGTACTCTTAAAAATGAAAAGATTACAAAGAGGGCGATTTATGATGAACAAATTTTTTACTATAAGTCTGATATATTTTTTTAAGTTAAGTCAGGGCCGATATGGGCTTATTTTTTTCCTGTCATTATTACGTTAAGTCATATCTTAATTATTTAGTTGATTTTTCATCACTTGCTTTAACGGTTAGATTATTTAAAAACACAATTTTAAAACAATTCTTGTTTCGATAATGTAACTAAATATTTATATTTACAAAACAAATGAACAAAGCTCGATTTTGGTAGTTTTTTTAGACCCCGTACTTTAAAAAAGTAAAGGGGTCTATTAACTTTGTCACAAAAAAAAATGTGCGTAACAGGCAGAAGGAGGCGTGGCAGACCCCATAAAGTATATATATTCTTGATCAGCATCAACAGCCGAGTCGATATAGCCATGTCTGTCTGTCCGTCTGTCTGTCTGTCTGTCTGTCTGTCTGTCTGTCCGTCTGTCCGTCTGTAAGAGCGCCTAGATCTCAGAGACTATAAGAGCTAGAGACTCCAAACTTGGTATGTAGGTTCGTCTATATTAAGAGCAGATCGAGTTTGTTTTAGATTTTGGATCGGACCACTATATCATATAGCTCCCATAGGAACAATCAGTTGAAAATCAAGTCTTAGTATGGAAAACTTTTTTGCTGTTTGAGATATTTCAACCAAACTGACAGAATTTGCATAAAAGATGGTCCCATACATACTGACCAAATTTGATTGAAATCGGATTACTATATCATATAGCTGCCATAGGAACAATCAGTCGAAAATCAAGTCTTAGTATGAAAATCTTTTTTGTTGTTTGAGATAACTAAATTAAACTGACAGAAGATGCATATGGGATGGACCCATACATACTGACCAAATTTGGTTGGAATCGAACTACTATATCATATAGATCCCATAGGAACAATCAGTTGAAAATCAAGTCTTAGTATGGAAAACTTTTTTGCTGTTTGAGATATTTCAACCAAACTAACAGAATATGTATAAAAGATGGTCCCGTACATACTGATCAAATTTGATTGAAATCGGATTACTATATCATATAGCTGCCATAGGAACGATCAGTCCAAATTAAGTCTTAGTATGAAAATCTTTTTGTTGTTTGAGATATCTTTATAATAAGTACGGGGTCTCCGACAGTCGAGTACCGCTCGACTGTAGCACCGCCGACTAGTTTAATAGTGTACGTAATAAATAAGTTAAATATTTATATATTTATAGTGGAATATGTATTTTATTAGGGGAACAAAATAAGCAAAAATACAATATTCAGGAGATTTTCAAACTAATATTGGACTTGTCTTCATTTTTTAGGTACTTGAATTTGATAAAAGAAAACTAATAAAGCTTAATTTCGGTTTATGTTTGTTTTGTGAAAATAAGCTTGTTGTTTGCGTACAAGTATAGGATACGGCACGGGCAATAGTCCTACTAGAGTGCAATGAGGTGAACGGGGAAGCCCTAGTCAATGCAAATCTTCTCAACTCGCGGCACAAGCACTTGCAGCAGTCGCATTATTGTCTGCAATGGCAGCATAAACAATTGCCAAGAGACGATCCACTCAACTGTGGGCGACCAGCAATTACCATCGCCAAACGTGTTCGATCCTCCCGCGTCAGCGACATTTACGTTGTTGCAATTTAGCCTTAGTAATTGAAATTAATTTAATAAATATTAATTTTCAGATACGAAGCAAAAATATGGAAATCCGGGGTCTTACAACAATCCAAAGCGTGAAAATCACCACATAAATGCTTGGAATTCAAGGCGGCTCTTTGCGGAAAGTTCTGCATCCTCTAATCGGGTACGTAAAATTTTTTCAGTGTTCTAATGCGATCACGATATAACTCAGCACAATTCGATTAGAATACTTAGTAAACAATTATACTTTTAAAATTATTCCTGTTATTGACTTCTGTGGAATTAAGCGTGATCGGGCATGACGTCAAAAATGTAAAACAAATTTTTTTTGCTAATGGTATAAATTTCAGCTAACAATTGTATAGACGCAACTTTTAATGTTTTCGGAAGACTTATCATATTTCTTGAAAATAATTATTTTTTTTTTGCAGTTCTTAGCCTTTTTTTTAATGTCTCACTTAACTAACTGAATAATATTTTGACGTTAAATGAATACAAATACAAGTCAAATTCTAAAATATCAAAATTAAAGTTAAACTAGACATTAAAAAATGTCGTTTAAGGCTTTAGCTTAGAAATAGTTCTTGTAAGTAAATAATGAACGAATATAGTTTGCTCCTCGAGACTTGATAGCTCTATTTAAGCCAAACAAAATTGAAACTATACGTACAGGCTTTCTCTACAGGTCTCTATCAAACTAACTTAATGCAAATTGGTTCGTAGTATTCCTTAAACCAATAAATGTTATTTTAATATTTTTTCGAATGTCAAAATGTTTGTATTTGATTAAATTCACACATTACATTTTTAAACTGAATAAAAAGACTTATAATACATTTAAAATAAACTTTTTGGGATGGCAGACCCCATAAAGTATATATATTCTTGGTCAGTATTTTCGCCCAAATCTATCAGGCTTCACTTCAGGAGCACCGACAATTCCATTGACGTTGCTTTGTTCAAAAAGAGATTGGTTTAACATACCTGTATATTTTTTAGTTTTTTTTAGATATTTTTTAGTAAATTAGATGCTCCTTAGGAATGCTTAAAAGAAAGTACAAGCTCTGACATAGCACAAAGTAAGAAACGAACAGAATAAGAGCTACTGGTCAAACTGTAAAGGCGTAGCACGGGTTATTAGACCTAGCCGGTGTCTATATCAAGTAGTCGTTCGGATGAATGCGAGAAAGTTGTCACCTTCTGGAGGGTCCACCCAGGCTGTTAGTCGAAGTGTTTCAATGGACCAGAAGTCGTTCCCTGTATAAGTTACTATGTTAACAGTATTTTTATATTCATTTTCAACTTGATTATGATATTGAATTAACCACACTTGCTACACGTGTAAATATATGTAGATAAATGAAAATGACGATGGTCTGTCATCAAAACTGGACAAGCGTACAGGCGAATCTGTGGATGAAGTTAAGACACACGGTGCAACCGCTGCACCTAAAAAGACGACTTGGGCCTCAATTGCTTCTCAGCCAGCTAAACTAACTTCGAAAGTATGTAATTAATTTGATTGTAAATTATTTTTACGAAATGGTAATGTATAATTTTGTTTACATTGCGTATGCAGACAACATTTACCACTTCTAGCCATAAAAAGAAAGGTCCTGGTATGCCTCCACCACCTATGGTACCCGGAAAGCATAACTTAGATGTCAATGTGTGGGACTTGCCCAATAGTAATCCACCACCAGTGCCATCCCCGCCTTTACCGATTGACTTGTCCAGTTCGGAACAAAATTTTTCCTCGACAACTAGAGATGAAACAGCCCCATCCGTAGGCAATCATTCTGATAAGGATGAATGTTACGGTGTTGCTAGTAACAGTAATGTTTGCAGTGCAAAACCGTCTCCGACTTCTCAAACTCGCAAAAACTGGGTTGCTCAGCAGCAGCAAGTGCATCATACAGATCCACGACAGGGAAGCGGAGCACCTTCACCACTCAACCGACGAATCGTACCTACTGGTAACCCAATCCGATATAACGATCGTAGGGGAAACTTTACTGGACATCGCAACGATTTTGAGAAGAATATTAAGCATGAATATCGAGATGAAAACAATCCGCGCATTGCACAAAACTCTTCTGTAGTTGAAGAGGTGGCTGCTGACCCACAAATATTGTTGGACGAATTAAAGGATAAAAACAATTATAACCCTACAGAGATTGATTTGGATAAAGCAGCCACAGCACGGTAACCAAATAAAAAATTTATTTAATTCTATTATATCAAACTAATTTGACCATATTCTTCTTTTTTTAGATTTTTCGTCATAAAATCATATTCTGAAGATGACATTCATCGCAGTATAAAATACGAGATCTGGTGCTCAACAGATCACGGTAATAAGCGTTTGGATGACGCTTTTAAGGAACGGTACAAAGAGGGCGGAAATGTTTTGCTTTTCTTTTCGGTAAATAGCTCAGGCCATTTTTGTGGTATGGCACAAATGATGACTTCGGTTGATTATAACTCCACATCCAGCGTTTGGTCTCAAGACAAGTGGAGGGGAAAGTTTAAAGTGAAATGGATATATGTTAAGGATGTGCCTAATGGAAAGCTCCGACATATTCGACTTGAAAATAATGACAATAAACCCGTGACATATTCAAGAGATACACAGGAGGTACAAAACTCAAAAGGTATTGAGGTGTTACAAATATTGCACTCGTATAAGCATACAACATCCATTTTCGATGACTTTTCTCATTACGAAAAGAAGCAAGAAGAGGAAGTTTCATCAAAACGTCCAACAACTCACGTTGCAGATGTCATTAGCCAAACGCAAGTACCAATCAACAGACATTTTAATCGTCAAAACGATGATAGAGAACGAGAGCGCAATGTGCGCGATAGTCGTAGCATTACCATTAATACGACTCAAAAGAATTCCTTTAGTGGTGGAAACAACAGCAACTTTCGCGATCGCAACTTAGTCCATAAAAGTGGAACGGGATCTGGAAACTATAGCAATAGCAATAGCTATAACGACTATCGAAGAGGATTTGACAGAGAAATTATGCAGAGTGAGAGGGAGAATCATTTTGGAATACGCCATGGATCCAACAGAAAAGAAGACCATTCATTCAGCCATTCGACAAAGGCAAGGTTAAATAAGAGGGATTTCAATACTGAACCAATTAAAAGTGACGTGCGTTTAAGAACCGGACTGTCAGCATCAAGGGATTTGCCAAATGTATGCATTAACCCTTGAACACGGGTATACATATATAATATTATCTGATAACCCATTTTGCGTTGAAGACCAATGAAAATGATAGAATGCGAAACAATGACTATTTGTGACTGAGCTGCGGTAAAAATAATTAATTGAATGACGTTAAATGGACGTCTCTTACAATCCTCATGCCTGTGCGCACGTAAAATTCGCTGCTGATTTCTTGCTTAAGATTTTTTAAACGATTGTGTGTACATGCAGTAAATTAAAGAGATAGAATTAAGCTGAAAATAAAGCCAACAACCGGTAATTAGGATTAACTACAATAATATAATAAAATTTTTATGTAATTTATTATATTTATATTGACGCTTTCATTTAACGGTTCATTTAAATATTACTGGATCGATTTGTACACAATTTTAAGTCAAGGGTTTACTTGATTCATTCCTTGTAGTAGCTGCACTGCTAATATCTATTAAACTAATTTTCATCTATGTAAAGTGTAAACTGAGTATGTGAAATAATTAAAGTTACCATTTTCATTATACCCATTGTTGCCTCAATCTCAACTGCACTGATATCAATTTATGTATTAACATGTACAAGACAAACAAATATCCTGAAAATAAAATATTTCTAGCGAATTTAAAAATTAAGAGATCCGTTAAGCAATCCTTTCTCTTAGATATTTTATTTTAGTTCAGTTATTTTAAAATTTTAAGTAATGCTCGATTCCAACTTTAGTTTAGTGCTTATTATAGCAAGGCTTCTTACTAAGGCAGGTCAATTTGTTCGGGTCGAAAAAAACGTGGTAATCGTCCACCAGAGTCGTAATCTACGATGAATTCTAAGATATTTTCACAAAGAACCTACAATGGCGAGCAAAGGTGAGTGCATGTTCACAACATTGACTTTCATGATTCATAAAAACAAAACCATACAAGGGAATCCAAATTTTTTTTTCTAAATTTTCATCAAAATTTTTTGAAAATGGCAAAATAGGCACTTTTTGTATGAAAATGGGAAAAAAGTGCCTATTTTGCCATTTTCAAAAAATTTTAAAAAATACAAGAGAAAAGATTTTTGAAAATTTTTTTTGCAGTTACTAATAGAATTAATTAGAGAAACTTGTTGCATCAAAATTTTTTTTTCAAAACATTAGGGTAAAAGTTGAAAAAGTAAGCTCACTTTTTTTTCCCTTTTTTCTTTTTCTTTCAAAGTCTAAGAATTTGTCTTTTTTATTAATGTTGCCTTACTCCTATTTGTTAAGAATGAAAAGATGAAAATTTAGAAAAAAAAAATTTGGATTCCCTTGTATGGTTTTCTTTTTATGAATCATGAAAGTCAGTGTTGTGAACATGCACTCACCTTTGCTCGCCACTGTATATGTCAAAAATCAATTCCTAGCCTCCACTGAGAAGCATGAAGATTTCAGATTAAGGTATTTTAAGGTATTTTGAGGTATTTAAGGTATTAAAAAAAATAACACATTTTCCAAAAAGGTTGAGCCTTATTCTGATTCATCTTTTTGCAACAAATTTTACAAATATTTTTTTTTTATTAACAAAACAATTTAATTTAATTCGCTGAAATCAGCCGAGGATGCAAAAGTCTGTAACTTTCTAACGAAGTGAGATATCGGCCTGAAATTTGAAATATATATTTTTGACATTTGAAAAAAAATTTAGACAACAAAATAAAAGTAGGCGTGGTATGCGAATAAGATAACGGCAAAACGCTAAATTCGGTCATTTCAACATTAAAAAATTCAAAAAATTTTGAAAAATAAAAATGTATACATAGTTTCTTCGTGAAAATATCTTAGAATTCATCGTAGATTACGATTCTGGTGGACGATTTTTCGAAAAAAAATTGACCCGCCCTACTACTCAGACATTTTTTTTTTGATACTGATGACTTCCTAGTTGAATGGTCTAAGTATAATCGATTTTAAAGTCTCAAGAATGCCGCCCGAATCAATTTTTCTAGCTGTGAATTAATAAATATAATATACAAAAATATATTTTTGGATCATCAGGTAATATTTCTTTGATTAAAATTAATACAGAAACGATAATGCTAATCAATCCAAGACTGCCTGTTGATAAGATTTTCGGTGGTTTTGACCTTTGGTGTGGAATAAATTTTGGTTTTCGATTTATGTTTCCCAAAAGTTTAGTGTCTGGATATTAGGACCGCACAAAAACACATAATTTTGTACTTAAAATATATCTAAAACTATTCGCTGAAATTTAAATCTCTGTTTAAATACATAATAACCAGCTTGGCTCACTAGATTTTGTAGAAGGTTTGGTTCGATGGATCGAGTCGAGCGTGGTTTCAAAAACCCAAATAATCCCACAAAATTGCTATTTTTTTTTGCCCTTTTCTCTACTTTTTTAGCAGATAAATTGTTTAATTATGATTTACTATCATATGTATTTATAGTCGAAATCTTAAAGAATGGCGCAATATAAAAAAATTAATATTGTTTATTTTAAAAATACCGAAACCGTTTTTTGAAAATTGCTAAAAATTACTATTTTAACCCATTTTGCCTACTTTTCATACAAAAAGTGGCTTATTGGCAATTTTTAAAAAATTATATAAAATACTAGCGAAGAGATTTTCGAAAATTTTTTAGTCACTCTTAGAATTGTTTGAAGAATTTTTTTTGCATAAAAATATCTTTTCTAAAAAATCGAGGGAAAAAGTCTTAACAGTAGACTTTTACAAAAATTAAAAAATTTTCAATGGGAACTTAATGGGTTAAGAAAAGTTTTGTCTCATTCAAACGGAATTTGAATGACCTTTCCATTGATGCCAAACTTAACATAAAGTAAGTTCAAAATACGCGAACATTTAACTTTAGTTTTGTCAAAACACTTTATCCGACGACTGTATATAGGTAAATAGTTTATAAAAGTGTCAATTAATTAAAAAAAAAAATAGTTAAAAAAAGACAAAAGAGAAGAAAGAAATAAACTAATTTATAAAAGTAGCAAAAATACGTACATGTAAAAACTAAGGGTAAAAAAATCTGAGACTTTTCTGATAAATTGCAAATATAAAAAAAAACACCTTAATTTTCGCAAATCAATTTTTAAGGAATTAAATGAGACTATTTGATTACTTTATAGCTCCTAATTCTAATACTTTGTTAATAGACGAGGTACACCATATGGCATTTGGATATAATATTATATACCTTTAGTTCCGACCAGCGGCTGCGTGAGCTAATAAAATGAAAAAAAAAAAAACATATTTTAATTCAATTTGGTTGCATATTTGTTTGAGTCAGATTGAATGAATAACAAAAAAGCTTGACTAAACAGTTATACGGAAATGCACTCTTTCAGTTGCGTAGTTAGATCATTGAGGGAAATATTCTTACTGTAATGAAACACAGCATCTTACCACACACATAAGCTATTTATAAATGTGAGTGCTGATTAACAAAAGCGTCACAAATTAGAGAGAAGCTTTGACTCACGGCTGATTTCACATTAGTTCGTTTCGTGCTGTCTCCGCGCTTTGAAGTGTTTTTTTTTCTATATTGTAGTTATTTCTTCCTTTCTCCGGTACTAAAATCAAAACACAAACAAAATGGATGAGGAGCAAATGTGGAAAGGCGTTTATACTAAATTGCAAGAGATTAAAATGAACCCTCCTACGGAGCACGAGCACCAGTAAGCTTTAAAATGAACACAATTAGAATGATTCACTGCCGACTGTGTATGTACATATGTATGTTTGCACATGTATACATTTAAAATTATTTGCGAATACATCTAATAAGAGTACAGATCATATGTACATGAGCATGTGCTTATCTCTATCTCTAGCACTCTGATTTATGTACATATTAATCATCATGTGTACATAAATGTACCTATATATATGTACATATCTACATTCATGTATCACACGATGACGAAACAAAAAACACTATTCTCATATGAGAGCAAATCCGGTTTGTTTATGAACTAACGTGATACGTTATATTTCATTTTTTTCTCACGTGTATACATACAATAGCTGACAACTTATTTGACCCACTATATATTAAGTATGTATGTTTGGTTTTTATGACTAAAATAAAAATATTTGGCTTGAGCTTAAACAAGTGGGTTTAGTAAGTTGAGAGCTACTGTATGTAATGTGTGTACAAACATGACAATGTACAAACAATATACAAGTGCACATACATACATACATGTACATACATAGTCTATTTGGTAACAGACAATTAGCAAACAAGTAAGTTTATCTGTAAAGCTCTTCATTCTAAAATTGAATATTTAGAGGTGTTACGGAAATCTCTAGATACCTTGCGATTTTTAGCAAATTGAGTGTGGGTAATGCAATGTTGCTACTGGCAACTCCATTTGTCTAGTGCTAACTATATCGACTAGCATACAAAATTATCAAGTTTTTATCGTTATTTTAAAATCGACTTGAGCATTAACAGAACGAATTTTAGTGCAAACTTTAAAAATTACTGCATACTTTTAGGCGTCCGAGTATGCAAAACAATTATAATATCTTTAAATACTGATAGGTTTATCCGATATTGATGCGATTGATTTGGATGATACATAATATAAATGAAAACGTTTATCTTCGAACTGTAATGAATTTTTCGATGTGTGGCTACAGAAAAGGACTCGAACAAAATTCGAAACTGAACTGCTCCAGCTCCTTTAGTCTCTGAGCTCCCAGTGTTTGGCAAACAAGTACAGGATTGGAGATACCTCCTTATTAATGATCTGAAACCCCGTTGGGTAATGGCCTGATGCACAATTTGCCTCCATGCGTCTCTGTCTACAGCGCTTCTTCTCCAGTTGGCAAAACTTAGGGTTGACAGGGATTCAGTCACTTGGTCCTACCTCTTGGGTCTTCCTCTCCTCTACTACCGCCTGCTTTTCATTTTCTTTTTCCATGCGTACAACGTAACCAAGCCAGCGTAGTGGCTGTGTTTTCATTCGACTATATCAACGTCATCGTACAAATCATGCAGCTCGTCGTTCCACCTGATACGATAAGTACCGCATACCATAGGTACTGGAGATGCCTTCTTATTTCTGTTATTTAAAATACAATGCAATACAAACTCATATTAATTTTGTAGGTAACATGAATTATTGCAAAACAATCAAATAAAAAAACAAACATTTTAAGAACTGTTCAAAAACTTTAGACAATTAGCTTTGACTTCACATTTTTTAAAACTCGAAGACAAAGCAAAAGTTTATTTTGAACAGATTGGAGCTGTAGGTGCAGAAATAAGTCACAATTTTTCGACTTTCGCTGCTTCGAATGTACATAAGTTTTTTAACACTGTTATTTTCTTAAAAGACAAATAGAAGTTGTAGCGAAGTCTTGCTATCTGATCCAATATGATAGAAAGCGCAAGTATATCAGCAATGGTATTTGTATTTAGTTCTCTATAGTCGACACAAAGTATAGGTGACCTTTACCAACAGGGGAGGTGAAGGCCAAATAACTGTAGTCCAGTGCACAGTGGTTGCGTCCATAGGCCAAAAATAAAAAAAACGGTCACAAAATTATTAGGCGAAGTGTAAGTAAATTTACTGTAAAATGTCTAATCTTCTTAATGGCCCAGTTTTATTTTGTAACCCTAACGGAAACAAAAAAATTCGCATTGAAATCATAAGCACGTGTTCATTTTTGCAACCCTGCTGCGCCCAGTATGCTTTTTGTGAAAGCAAAATCTCATTTCAAAACATTGTAACTTTTGGCAGAGTGTCCCAAAATTAATAATTTAAAATGAATTTTGAAGTTGAAGGTATTTACTTTAAATATACATATTAATAATCAGTTTATATGTGAAATTGTTCTTGTGATGTTAATTTAATGGAAATAACTCTTTTGTGTATTTTGTGAACGTCTTTTCTATGTTTATTGAAAGTTTTAGTTGTGATTTTACAGGGTGACCAGAAAAAACGGAGACAAACTTTAATATGTCCGTAAGCAAAAGTATGTTACCGGATTTAATTAAATGTTATTTTATCGTATTCTCCATTCTTTTTTGTACTAGTCACAACATTTTTTATCCATTGCTGTTAAATTTTCCTGTGGTTTCAGAATGTCAAGTAAACGTTGTGCAATTTTAGAGCTGTTTCATCAAGAAAAACGTCAAATGTGAATTTGTTCGTTTGCTCGAGGTGCCTAGGTAGACTGTGTCCAAGGCCACCTGCCACTTTAATGAGATTGACCATGAAGGCTATCGTCCGGGAAGAGGAAAAAACAACCTTCAATACTTCTGCCAATCGTCAAATCATTCGAAAGCGGGTGATGCGAAATCCGAGGGTCTCCATGAGGAAAATTGCCCGTGAGACCGGAATGAAACGTGATTCTGTTTGGTAAATGGCGAAGAAGCACCTTGGACTCAAGCCGTACAAGCTCAAAAATTTCAGATCCTCACGGATGAAAACAAGCGCGTGCGACTGCAAAGATGCCACCAACTCAAGCGTCGGGCCGCAGGTCAGCGATAGGAGCGCGTCCTTCTCACGGATGAGAAGCTGGTAACCGTCGAGCAGGCTCACAACCACTAAACTGCAGGATCTGGTCCGCCGAACCTTCGGGTACGTCGGCCATTGTCAAACATCGCCAAAATCCGAAGTCCGTTATGGTCTGGGGCGGTATTTGCGCCAGCGGCAAGAAACCCCTGGTTTTCGTGGATCAAGGGGTTAAAAGAAACCAAGAAGTGTACCGCCGCGACATTCTCGACGCCGTGGTAATTCCTTGGGCCCAACTGCACTTCGGCGATGCGGACTGGACTTTTCAACAGGACTCCGGCCGGCTCACAAGGCGAAAATGACGCAAGACTGGTGCAAAACCCATTTTCCGGACTTCATCTGCTCTGCTGAATGGCCACTCTACTCGCCGGATCTCAACCCGATGGACTACAGCGTGTGGTCGATATTGGAGGCCAGGACCTGTGCTAAGCCTCACAAAAGTTTGGAGGCGCTGATGCAATCGCTGCTCTTGGAATGGAACCGACTGTCTCCCGAGGACCTGCGGCCCATGGCCTACAATTTTAAATCACGTTTGGACCTGTGCATGGCAGCTGGAGGAGACCATTTCGAAACCGGCTGAGAATCTTACTACTAGTGATCCACTTTATCGTTACTAATTGTTGCTTTGCTAAATTTCTCTCGTTTAGTAAAATTATAGTTAAAAATGTTTGTCTCCGTTATTTCTGGTCACCCTGTA
>JBAMBJ010001421.1:0-54607 GCA_037043495.1 Drosophila recens | reverse complement strand
TAAATTAATGTGTATAAAAATAGTAGTTTTTTTTCAAAACTTTATTTCCAATATCTTGTAACTATAATTATTTGTAACTATTTATTTTATTTATCATTATTAATTCTAAATTTTTAACTGTTAATTTTATTGGAATTCGTCTGTGTTCAAAATAATAAAATTTTGAATAATGAAGATAAAATCTTAGAAATTTCAATAATCTGAAATAGTTTGTAAAAATTTGTTACTGAAAATAAATAATCATAAACAAAAGCCAAATTTAAATAGGATATTCTTTGGAGCTTTTATAGCACTTTAGAATTATATTTAATTTAATAGTTATATACTAAGAAAATGAATTCGTAAATTAGTTTGATAACAAAAGAAAATATAGTTATTTCGATTCTAAGCGTCTCTTATGGTAATGTTAGTGCATGCATTCTTCGTTTTGTTCTGCGCCACATTTTCCTAGCTGTTTTATGCCTGTTGTTTAGTTGGCCGTTGCCCTGCGGTGCACATTAAAATTATGCCCTGAGTAATGTAGTTTCATGCCGTGCTTTGGCGAAACACTTAGCCTCCCCCTGTCCCTGTCCCACAAACACATAAATATAAAAAAAAAAGAGGAAAAGAGAAGTGGAAATGTTGCTTCAACTGGACATTGGGAAATTACCGTTACGCAGTTGTCACAGTTTGTGCGGCCATAATTTGCCTTGGCCTGCGGTCATGTTTCATAACCTTTGTGGCGACCCTGTGTATCACATTGCGCATACGCCGCATGTGCCACGACTTCTGTTTCTGCTGCTGCTGCTGCTGCAAAAACAATCGTAAATCTGTGATGCGTGTGCTTGTTTATGTGTTGTGAGTGCCAGTGCGAGTGCGCTTGTGTGTGAGTGTGTGTTAATGTGTCCACAATAAACAATCAATTTGTTAGAGGTTTGTCGTATTTATTTCTATATTTTATGTTGGTTTTTTCCTTTTTGCTTTATGCTAATTAAATGATAAATAAAGTTTGTGCCTCAGGTTGAAACACACATGTTTATGTGCCCAACATGTTGTGTCAATTAGTTACGTGAAATATGTGATACTTGAAATAAATCAAAGCAAAGTGTCGGGGATTAGGAAGAGCTTAAACACCTTTACAGTATTTCGATGTCACGTTGGGAAAGGCCTAATAATGGACAAAATATGCCCAATTGTAACAGATAATTTGGAAATACAGTTAGTCAAGTAATTGTTTTGACAGAATAAATGGCTCAAATATTCATATTTAATTTTAAATAATTGTTATACCAATATAAATATATTTTTTTTAATCATTCAAGTTGGTTTGTGTCTTTTAAGTCAGATTTGTATGATAGTTTAATTTAACTTAACTTGTCAGCTTTTCCAAAACAACTCTAAGTTAACATCATAAACAAGAGTTTAACTCTTAACAACCAATGTCCAACTCTAACTAAGTAACCCTCTTTATAAAGAAGTATCTATGGAAGTAACCTCGCTTAAGTTTAGTTCCTTCGAGGCTGGTCATAATAGGCCCACAGAAAAACTTTTATAGCCTGCGTAAAATGGACAAGTTTTTGCCCCAGTTTCACAATTTAGATGGAAACTTTTTTGGCAAACTTAAGAGCGGCCAATATAAAACTCAATTTGCACGCAACAAACTAAATGAGATATATATGTATATATATAAATAAACTCACACCTCTCGTCCTCTGGTGACAAATAACACTAAATTAAAATTTTATTAGGGTCTTTATTGGGCGTCGCTTTTGCACGGCTCAGTCACAAAACAAAGACGAATGAAAAATGCCAAAAAGAGAAAGGCAAACCAAAAAAAAAAAAATAATATAATAACAAATGGAATATGTTTTAAATGTTTCGCACTCAACGAAAAACTGAGAGGGAAACGGCAACAACAATAAGAGGAAAATTCACATTTATTTCTATGTACGTTTGTTTATTTGCCTTCAGGCAGCAAAAAGCAAAACAAAGCGAAGGAGAAACAACAGAGAAAAAAGGAATTGTGAACCAGCGAATTCCCCAAATTGATTAAAACTTCATAAATTTACATTTTTATCGCTGGGCCAAAACAAATGCCAAAAGGGCCCAAACAAACGACAATAACAACAATAACAACAACAGCAACAACAAATAAACATGCAAAGCGAGCGGCAAGAAACCAACGGGACACACACGTATGTACACCTATACACACACACACAAACATACACTCACCTAAACACACGCACACTTATGAATATTTACACATGTTTTGGCGCCAATGATCAACTTGTAAACACCTCGTACTTATAGTTAAACAATTAAGGTGTGAGGGTAAACAATTAATTTTTGTAGTTTCTCGATGTCAAACTGGAGCGATATATGTATAAATTTCTAGGCAATTACGTATATTAATATGTATATTTGTGTATCAAATCTGTTAAATAATATAAACTATGCACGATAGTAATTATCAAAATAATGCTATAACAAATTATGAAGATCAGTGAAGTGATCAACTGTGACATACCTTGTAAATTGACGATAAGTATGAAATAGTAAAACGATCTTCAAATTAATCTAGATATTCTTCCGTTAAACACAAAAATACTAAAAATACTTAAATTATACAAAATATAGAAAAATACCAAAAATTCCCAAACTTGGCTAAGCTTATTACGGTAAGTCCGATATACTCTTCTTGCTAAGCCTGCCATAGGGCATACAAATGTGTCACCTGCTTTTGGGGCCTCCGAGCTGACTTTGCCAAAAAGCCAATGAATGAAAGCCCCTGACTGCTTTGTGTGTGTGTGTGTGTGTGTGTGTGCCAGAGGCGAATATTTAGAGAGAAGGTGTGGCACTTTTCCCAAATGAGAAATAAAAGTAAATTCACATCATCACAAAATATTATTAAGCAATCAACTTCTGTTTGCCCGTCTGCACCGCTGTGGTTTCAAATTTTTTACCCTCCTGTCTTTTTTATTAGCGGCTAAGGGTTGTAAGGGGCAAAGGGGTGGGGGTGTTGCTGCTGATTGTTTGTACACCTGCGTGGTAACCTGGCTGATTAAGCGAAAGTGATTGAGCGACAAGAGAGAGAGAGAGAGAGAGAGATAGAGACATGAGGAATGCGAGAAAGATGATATTATTGTCTGAGCGAGATGCGTGAGGGTGTCATATGTGTGAATTCAGGGGGGCACTCATTTAATTAGACCACCAGACAGACAGACAGACAGAAAAACAGAGAGAGTGTGTGAGAGAGACAGAGAGAGAGACAAACTGACAAGACACAGCAACTCAAGGTATGCGAAATTTATGTGTTTAATTAAAACGAGCTCTACTTAATTGGCATTATTCCTTAGCCAGAGTCTGAGTTGAAATTGGAAGTAGAGCTGGGAGCATTTTGTATGGAAAGAGTTGCATTTATAATGTAAATTAAATGAAGATGAATAATCAAATCATTTATATAGATAGACTGGAAAATATTCATTAGAGAAGGGCAAAATCTGAGGAGCTACAGAAATTATTACAAATTGCTATAATGGAATATTGAATTAATCGATTTAATTCCACTTCATAAATGGAAAACTGACAGGTCAAAATGTTCTCATTTAATAGAATTAAAACTTCCCCTTTAGCTTAAAATTCGACTTCATTTAAATCAATCAAATGTAAGATAGCAATATCTTTATTCGCAACCCAAAAAGTCACTTTCAAACTGATTAACGAAGCGTTCGTAAAAGTTTCATTAACAAAAACTGATTTGGACGCATTAAAAACGCAGCACTTAGTGGGCTTTTTGGGTTTTTGGAAAGTGCATTGCAGACTTTTTGGCAGCTTGACATGTTGTTGAAAAATGTCGGGGGAAACTCTATCGGTCAGAGGGAGCTTAAGTAATGTTATTTTTAGCTGTGCATCAAACTTTGCCAGGCAAAACTTTAGAAGCTTTTAATGCGAATGTAGTTTTGCATTAAGCAATCGGACTATAACGAAAATTAGTCTAGGCAAAGTGCGAAGTGCTAAAAATACTGAGGATTACTTGCAGGTGAGCGATAAATTGAATTAAAATGAGAGTTCTCCCTCGACTTTTGCCTTTTTAATTGGCCTTAAAGTACAGCTCACTTTTAAACTGAACTTGTTAAAAGCTAAAAGTTTTGGACCAGCTCAAAGTCGATGTTGGCAACAATTTTCAAATGCAAAGCTTAACAATTTTAAAAATTAAATTATTACTATTAAATTACACTAATGTGTATTTTAAATTTTGTATAGTTTTTAAGATTCTTATAACTTTTCTGCAATTAATTTACTTTCAATAAATCAATTAAATTGAATCCAGATACAAGAATATGTACACAGTTTTTAATCCCTCTTCGACCAACTTGAGCTAAAGACTGGCAAAGTTTTTGGCAATGAGAAACGAGTTTACCAGCTATTAGATCGGTGGGTGTGCTGTGTGTGTGTGTGTGAGTGTGTGTGGTTGTGTGAGCTGACAGAGGGGGCAGGGTGCGTGGCAGACAAGCTGCAAAACAAATATGCAGTCCATGGTTGCAAAACAATAACAATGCGCAATGACCCAAAACTAAACACCGAGAAAACAGAAAAAAAAGACACAGGACGAAAAGCGATTACTATAGATTACAGCTATAAAATACCGACTTAAGGTAGCAGCTGATAAAGAAGGCCTAGATGGAGTTTCTAAGTTAGATTTCAACTGAATTTTCATATTAATAATAATTAATTTAAAAATATAATGAAGTTTCTCGTACTCTCTAATTATTTTCTACTTTAGATAATGCTGATTATAATTATAATGCGTTCCAAAAGTCACTAGTTTTAAAATATTATAAAATTCTGCACTATTTTTACAAATATTGAAGGAATATTTAGAAATTTTGACGTCAAGGAGCTCTATAGAACATGTCTATATAAATGGAAAGGTTTTCATTTATCTGACAAGTTAAGTGTGTATATATCATGTCCTTTGTCGGCATCGCTAATGACTACAGGGTATCGAAATGCCGAAAGAGAAACATCGGCAAAAATCCCGCGGCCGAAAAAAACAGTTTTCTGTTCTTTTGAGTTCTGTTTTTTGTTTCGTTTTGGCTTTTCCAAAGGACATGGGAAACAGGCTCAGTTGGTGCTCATCTGACAGCGTTGCAATCGCTTTATATGGGTGTATATCTGTTAGTGTGCGTATTTGTATGCCTGTGTATGTGTATGTGCGACTGTGTCTGTGTCTGTGCCGGCATAATCAACAATATTTTGAGTGCTTTTTGTGTAAAGTTCTCTGATTTTTTCCTGAGAGTTTAGAGTCTGTTGAATGGGCGTCAAAAGAGAGAGGAACGCAGTGCAATTTTGGGGCTTGTTTCAACGACTTCTGATCGAGTTTTGTTAATTTTTGAGCACACTTTTAGGTTGCATTGCAAACTACGTGCTAAAAGCTGTGGCAAATTGAGGTTTGCGTTATGATGAAGTGCCACGAAATGCGCTGAGAACAAAGAAAATAAAGTTCAGGTTTGACAAAAAAGTTAATGGGGCTGTCATTTGAGAGGATGAATGTAATTTTCAAAACAATTTCACTATAAAGTCAGGGGAATCTAAAAACAAAAGATATGCAAGAGAATAAAAATGATTTAAAGAAAGTTAATAATTGCGAATTGCAGTAACGGCTTTAATAGATCTTAAGAAATTATTAGAATAATTTGAGCGCATTCTAAACCTTTCCTTTATGTAAAATGCATGAAAAAAAAAGGACTTTTCTTGTTGCATAATTTTGTAAAGGAAATGAAAGCTTTTAACTTGATGATGCCCCTAAAAGTATGCTACAAATAAATGTAATTGGTTAATTGAGGCGAAAGTTGAAAGATGAAGTTTGGCCAAGTAAAAGTAAATTTCTTAAGTGCACTTACATGTTGTGTATGTGAATGAATGAATCAAATGAATGGATATACGGGATGTAATCTGCATAAAATTAATTTCTTACCTATTCAAATGGCAAATGCTTGAGATTCACTCGGCGATTCTTTGGCTTTGCCTTTTTAAGCTGCCATTTGCTGGAATTTTCATGTCTTCTTCTTCTTCTACTCCTTGTCTATTTTTGCATTATTTTTTGTGTGAGTTTTTTATTTTTTGCTTCTGTCTTTTGCCGTGCAAAAAGTTTTGGCCACAGTTTTTCATGCTGGTGCGTGTTATCTTGTTAAAGCAAAACTTCAACTTTGCCAACTCGCCTTTACATAGATATATCTCCCAGTTCTCTCTCTCTCTCTCTCTTTCTCTCTCTTTCTCTAGTCGTCGTTGCACATCAACAAATGGCTTGACTGCGTTTGGCTTGGCGATTGTCTGGAACATATCAAACGCAACATTTTGCACCAATAGCCTCAAACTCTGAGACCCCGAGAAAAGAAACGACAAGAGAGAGAGAGTTGTGGAGAAGAGAAGAGAAGTGGGAAGGAAAGAGAAGCGATGAGAAGTGCAACCCGACCGAGGCACAAAAACAACATAAATTTCTAGTTAAGTAAGTGTTTAAAAGCAAGATGTAACCAACTGGGTGAGGGGATTGTAGGGTATTCTTATTAGGAGTGTGTGGGAGAGGAAGTGTAGTTTCTGATAAACGATGCACAGTTGTTGTAATGCTGCCAAGGTACCAACAAAAGCTTTTTCATACCCTCACGGAGAGTCTAACAAGCTTATCACGCAGTTGGTAACGTTAAACTTAAAAAAAAGAGAGAGAGGATTTTTTTAAACTTTTATGTCCTTATAAAAGGAATTAATGGAATTTCAATAAATTTTTGTGTTCTTTGGATGGTTCCTGTGGTAATGATGGTTAGGATCCTTGAAGTTTCAATGTCGAAAATTCATGATTCAAGTACGAACTTAAATGATTTTTCTCTCATTGTACATACATGTTTATTAATAATTTTGTAAGCTTTAAAAATTAACACAATATTATTAACAATTCGAAAATACAATTTTTTTTTTTATTAAATGTCTGATTTAGATGGTCATGTTAAAATTATAGGATGATCTATAACCACTTTTGACCCATGATTAATTTCTGTAAAGCCGCAATTATTGCACTTATGTACATTAATATCTCCAGGATTAGCGATTGGTTCGGGCATTGGATTGGCTGAAATAGAATACATAAAATTGTATTAGTCGTAATTGTATAATATTTTAGAGATTATTTTGATACTTACCACGGGCCAGAGCCAAAAGACCGAGCACAAGGATTGTGGCAAAAGAGAAGAGCTGCATGATTGTTGATTGTTCTACGAAGACTCGAGTGGAACTGATGATTCTACAAATCAATATCGGACTTATATAGGATGTTAAAGTCACACATTAAAAATTCAACATATTTATGTGTTTGTTGGGGTTATGGGTTAATGCTTAACGACCATCGTCAAATGATCTGTGGAATTTCGTTGGGAAATTCCTTGCTTATCACACATGGGTTATTCCCATCAGGAATTTGGGAATTTTGTTTATTTAAGTATAATAAGTGTACAAAAATAAATTATATTAATAACATATTAATGAATAATCATGGTATTTAATTTTATAGAATTTGCGCATTGCTCACCACAGTGTCGTCGCTTCATTGAGAAAGTTCTTCTTTATAGTTTTCGTTACATAAATGCTGAAAACTTAATTTCAGCTAAGTCGATTATTATTGGTCATTCTCTTTGCACTATTTTTTATTGGATAAAAAATATGAAAGAAATGTTTGAGTTGCTTCACTTCGTGTTTCTATGAGTTTTGTTCAAGCGTCTCGCGTGAATTTGTGCGTGAATTTTGCTGAATTTCGAATTAAATTTATATCTTCCTAAAAAAAGCATTTCTTTTGTTGAAGAATAATTTTTTCCAAAAGAAAATAAAGTTTTCTTTTATGAAAAAATATAATTTGACTGTAAGGTAGGCATTACATATACTAATTCTTGCAAAAACCGGCGAACAAATTTATGGTTCTTCATTTATTTTTTCCTAAACTAAAAAATTGTTCAAATATATATTATATTCTGCCAAAAAAAACACATATATGCATAAAATTATGTGTTTTCCTTATTGGATCTATGTTCATGCAATAGAGGGTTAAACACACAAATTAAAAAAAACACTCACCCAAAATCGTAACACAAAATGCACCTGTAGTGCATTATCGGAAAACTATTTTACAACCATGAGAACGGCTGGAAAGGAAGATAGGCATGTGTGTACACTGTACAGCACATGTGAGACAAGATATTGTGGCGTCCTTCCAATGACTGGAAGGAGTTAAAAATTAAGATTTTCATGCTAGTTCCCTAAGGATAAGCTTTTAAGAAATAAAACTAAGTTCATAATTTGCTTAGTTGTGTCCATTTCAGACATTTTGAACAAACTATTTATTCATTTCATACCTAGCTTTCCCAAAGGTTTCAAACCGTCGAATCGATTATTAACTTAAATTTGAGAGTCTGCAACCTTGCGTAATAGAAAATAAAATATTTGTTTAAATTTTCACATATTTATTGAAATTCAAAGTCTGATGTAGATTGGCAGGTTACAAATGGAACACAGTCACATCTGGGGCACGGTTAATTTCAGTATTTATACAATTCTTGCATGTGGTTACTACCATATTTCCAGGATTAGCCTCCGGTTCGGGCATTGGATTAGCTGAAATAGAAAATATATAATTGTACTAGTCGTAATTGTATTATATTTTAGAGATTATTTTGTTACTTACCACTGGCCAGAGCCAAAAGACCGAGCAAAAGGATTGTGGCAAAAGAGAATAGCTGCATGATTGTTGACTGTTCTACGAAGATTCGAGTGAAACTGATGATTTTACAAATCAGCAACGGACTTATATAGGATGTCCCAGTCTGATTCACAGATTGGGATTTTTCACACATTAATAATTCAGCAAATCCATGTGTCTGTGGGGGTTATGGGTTAAAACATGATGACCTTTGTCAAATGTACTGATAAAGTTCTTATTTATTACTCATGGGTTATTCCAATCAAAAATTAGCTAATATTATTTGCTTGATTATAAAAAATTTGTAGGATAAACCTTTGTTTTATTTCGTTTATTTTTAGAATAGAGTTTTATTTTAAGCATGATTGGTCAGAGTATTTGCCTGTCTGCTTTATTTCTCTGTCAATTTTCCATGTCAGTTTCCTTTTGCAGCTGCTTCAGTTTTTGGCTTGGAATATGCAAAAGTGCAAAACGTCAGTGAAAACTTTGACGCTTCTCTGGTCAAAATTTGACTTGCACTGCAGTTGAAGTTTTCCTTGATGGCCCCAACTTGGCCGCTTAGCGTGAAAAACAAATAAAGTGGGTGGCCGGTGGGTGTGGTCCTATGAAGTGAGCAACAGAGAGGGAGATAGAGAGCCAAAGCTTAAATTCTTAACTGGGCAGCGAGGACAAGGACAAATCCGCAAGTAATCCGCAGTTCTCAGTTCTCAGTTCGAACATTTGCAGTTTTTGGGGCAAAAGCGATAAGCAGAAAACAGAAATGCCCGCAGCTGGCAGACCTGCAACAGACCCCAGATATTCTGGATATCCAAAAGACTAGAAAAATGTTTTCTACAGCAATTCAAACACACACACACATACACGCACACACACACACACGCACACTCATACAGACAGAGAAGCAGAAATCAAATGAAAAACTTTCTTGCAGTCAGGTAAAAATTGCTGAGCGGCTGCTGTTGAACTTTTCGCCTTTTCACCGTGCCGAGTTTTCTGCTGAAATGGCTGAAAAACGAAGAAAAGACGTACATCTTCCCTTCCCCCTCTTCTCACTTCCTCCCTCTCTCTCTCTCTCTCTCTTTTTAGCTGCAGCATTGGGGGTAGGGGTGTGGGGCGTTTTCACGTGCAAACACATGCGTTAAATGGGCGGCCATTTCGGTACGTGCACTTCCGCTATGCAGACTAAACTTCCGCTCGATGCTGACTGACAGACTGACGGACTGACTGACTGACGGCACCTGAGATGCCACCTGAGAGCTGCAGCTGTGGCAAGACTTGGGTTTGGGCCAGGCCCAAAAGGCATGCATGCTGTAAATTTACCTGTGTTGCGCCCAAATGTTGAGCCATTAAAATGCTTTTAATCAAATTAATGTAAATATTAGCGTATTTACTATATACAGCCGAGAGTAAAGTTGCAGGCAGGTACATGATTAAGCAGCTTTGAGTCAGAAAAGGGCCAAAATGCAACGTGGGGCAAGTGGTTGCAAGTTGAGATCTATAAATTGCAGTTCTCATTAATATTACAAGCTGTTCCACATTTCGCTTTCGACAGGAAAGCGTAAAGCATACTTTTGGCAATGTTTTAAAATTATTGTAGCATTTTTTTAGGCGAACCATAACTAAAATTATTCTGGGGTGCCACAGAAATCTCTTTCACATGAAAAATGACGTAAATTTCATACAAATGTACGTCAAATTCAGGTGAAAGAGATTTCTGTGGCACCCCAGATTGCTTTTAAAAAATATTTTTCGACCGTTCAATGACTTTCTTTAATATATTAAGTTTTTATAAATTATTGTTTGGAATTCCCTAAAACATTTTAAGTTTCTTTTATATATTTTATAAAATTATTTACAAAAGTTTTGCTAAGTAACTTTTTATATATGAGAAGTACTTTTCCATTTTCTCATTTTTCTTCAACTTCTCTTGTGTCTCACAATTGCCCTCAGTAACAGTTTCATGTTATAATTTCCCGCTATAAAATTCCTTTTGGGACATAGTCTAGAAATTATGCCCAGCTTGCAGTTCGAAAAAGCTCTTGCTCTCTCTCTGCATTGCACGCTCTGCCACCAGCCTACACTCTCTCTCTCTCTCTCTCTCTCTCGCTCACTCGTCTCGCTCTCCCAGTTTGTTGCGTAGAAAATATCCCGAAAGTTTCTCTCTCTCGCTCTGTGTCTCTCTTTTGGCTCCGACTTTTATCTACTGACCTATAACAGTTTGTAGCTGTCAGGTCAGCCATGGAGTTACTTTGCGAATGTTGTGATAGGTTACGGATTTTCTATTCGTGCCAGACACTTTGGTCCAGGTAGATAATAGTTTTGAAGGCGCTTTCGCTGAGCTACTACCAAAATCCATTGTAATGAAGTGCGTGAAAACAGTCTGACTTTTTTAAGGGATTTCATTTTGAAATTGATAAGAAAGTGGTTGGTATATAGTTGCTTGTGCTTTTCGCTTTAGCAACGTACTTGAATAGCTCTTGATCGTTTTGGATATTTATCTTTGTAAATATTCTTTTCAGTTTTCTTATTTTAAAATTGATTTGGTCGCAAACGAGCAAAAAGTTGTCATCCAAAGATTTCATAAGTAGCATCCAGCTTATATCCAATATAATTATAAAATTGCAAAATAGAAAGAAATTTAAAAATCGACATCAAATAATTTGTTAAAGCTGCATTAATAATTCAAAATTTTTTGAAAAGCTGAACAACACATACGTAGAAGTTGTCTCTCCCTTATCACTTGATAGTTTTCAATACAAACTTTGCAAAACTATAAATTATATCATCAATGATTCAGCCATTTGGTTGAGTTTCGTTGTTGTTTAACTTCCACTTTAGCTATCTACATACATATATGATATGGATGACCCATTCACATTTCACTTCCCCCTTGTCGCTATGCACATAATTTACCTGAAAAGAGGCAGACAAAAAAAAGTCGAAGGTGGAAGGTGAAAAGCTCATTAAACACTTGCCAAATCACACTTACGCCCCATTAGCGCACTAAATAAGCGCAAAATGGGAATTCAACCCGCCACCGGACAGTGTGGCGACCCCACACACGCCGTATATAAAAACCCGTAACCGAATCCCAAGCCAAACCAAACCGAACCAAACCAAACCAAACCAAACCAAACGAAACCAAAGGCGAAAGCGATGCATGAGCCAAAAACAAAACCAACAAATAACCCGCGGCGAGAGACGCGTTCAACGATACAATGAATGGGAAATGGGCGGGGCAGTGGAAAGGGAAAATGCGGCAAATGGGGAATGGAAAATGGAAAATGGTAGAGAGAGTATTTAATGCTGGGTCATTGACAAAACTAACTGTGTTGATCCTCCTGTTGTTCTTGTTGCTGTTGCTGACTGTGTTAACCCCTGCTGACCAATAAAGCCGCTTGTGTGATATACAAGGACAACAACATCGACAGCGACAACGACAACGACAACGACAAAGTTTTACCAGCAACACATGTCCATGTCCTGAACTCAACTGAATGATGGTCAAAACGAGCAGTGACTCGACTCACCCAACTATATAAAACAAAAGCCCAAAACTGAAATAAAATTAAGCACATTAAAAAATGCTTCACAAATTTACAAATCTCTTCTCGTGAAGATGAAACAACAACAACAAAAAAGGTCAACAACAAATAAGGGGGGGAGAGAAAAAAGGGTCAGCATGTGAAAAATGAGCTACCACTTTGAATATGGCGCAAGGAGTTGAGTTTTCTCTGCACTTTCCCTGCTCAATTGCGAATTGGGGTTGCCACACATATTAAATTAGCCCGGTTGGGTAGCCCTTTCCCGCCTTGGCTAAATTCAGCGTTAACTTTGGGGTTTTCCCACTCTTACAGATGTATTTTGCGCCCAAGCTGCTTTTCATCATAGGTAGCTTTTTACGCTTTTCCTCCTAAAAAAAAATATAAAAAAAACTGGAAAAACTGTGGAAAAAAGAAACCATAGTAGTGTAACCGACACACACACACACACAGATAAAAACTTAATTAAAGACTTCATTAACATTGCTTTTGTTATGGTGTTATTCGAGCCGAAAGCTATATATCTCACTCTCTCTCCCTCCTTCTTTACTGTTGCGCTCTCTTTCATATCCACGGGGCTATTATAAGGCAGCCCAGAGGTCAACGCGTCTGTATGCGCTTGAAACTGTTGTTGTATTTTATTATGAATTATTTTCATTCCATTACCTTTTAATTAAGCTTTAAAATAACAGCAACTTTATATAAATAAACGAAAAGAAAAAAACAACAAATTGTTTACTCCAATTACCATTGGAATTGCTGAAATTAAGTAATTTCCAGAGGGAAAATGAGTGTACGGCGTTGCCAGATGTGACAAATATTTCAGGAATTATTGACTGATCACTCAATTTGTGAGACAGAATGAGAAATCTGATTGGTTAAAATTGTTTTGACCAAAAAAAGTAAATATTGTACTTTGCCAAAAATATTTAAGTCTTTTTATAGTTGTTTATGGTTCTTAGAACAAGAGAAGAAATAATAAATTTCTAAAAATTAAAGTAAAAGTAAATTACGTTTTTTATATTGTCAAAATAATTACTTGACTATTTATATCTGTCGCATTATACATCCAAGCCAAATTGAATACTTAAGGGTGATATGAGTTTAAATAGAAATAATTAACTATAAATAATTATCTCTTGAGCACAAAAATAGCTGTTTTAATTGATCTGTTTTGTATTTTCTATAATTAACTTTTCTAAACAAACTCAACCACAACTTTAAATCTTTCTTACTTTCCATACATTTTTCCATCCGCTACAAATTGAATTTTTCTCATTGGTTTGCCCTCGTTCCTTGAAATTTTGTCTTTGGCTTGTCCTCGTTCCTAGGGCGCTGTACACAAATTACGCGTAATAATTTTATTTGCATGTTTTATTTAATTTTTCATGCCACTCTGATTACAAAATTGAATTGGCAGCTTAGTTTTATGCGCATCAGCTACTTGGCAGCAACCATGTCTCATTCGTTTCACCTTCCTCCTTCCTTCCACTTTCTCCCTTCTCCTTTCTCGCCCTATTTCAGCGAGGAACCAGCGGCCAGGTGGGGCTGGCTTCTGCCCAACACTTCCCAGTTGCCATACAATTAGCGTGTTGCGAAAGATCTACACGGAAAGCCAACACCCCACACAACCAACTCCCGCTCCTTTGCCTTCCTTTCTGCCAGGTCAAAATCCCCAGAAAAGCCCACGAGTTTCTAATGATGTTCCTCCAACTTTTGCCTTGTCTCAACAGTTTCATTTGGTTCGACAGCGTCGTTTGCCCTGCCAATGATTGTTGTTTTTCCTTACATCTCTCTCGACCTCTCCCCCTCTCTCTCGCACTTTTACACTGTCAACCAAAAATGTTCAGCCAGAATCATTACTTCCCTGTTTCGAGCGGTCGACATTGGGCGTAACTTAAATGCGCTTAAAATTAAATCTGATTTCATGAATATTGATTGATTGCTTTCACCTTGAATGAAAATCCGCTTTTGTGCTACTTTTTGTATACTTTCGTCAGCAGCTCCGTCTCCATTTTCTTCTTATTCTTCTTCTTCTACCTGGCATCCAGTTCCTTTGGGTCTATCATCCTGTTTGTGGCGCCAGTTTGGTCGCTTTTTTGCCTTGAACTCTTAAGTTAAATTAATGAGCTCCAATGTTGGCTGGCATTATGTAAAATTATTTGACCAAAAATACGTTGATTTAATTGAGTGTGAGTTAAGGTTGTCTTCTGGCTTATGTACGAGGAATAAGGAGAGAGGCCATTATCTTCGTCTGTATACAGGAAGTGGCTTGGCTTTAACGATTTTATTGGGCAGTTAATCATCTCGAAAGGGAAAAGAAAATACCTTCAACAAATTAATGGACATGACCCAATGGTTATAGATTGTACAAAGCGATTAAATGGATTTTTTTTTCGGTTTTTGTAATTTTCACAATATTTGCACACAATAAATTTTCAAATATTTATTACATATTTTCCATGGAATTTTTCATCTGTCATTGACTAATTTTTCGAAAAAAAATTTACCGCATTTAGAAAATAAATTACATGTCGCTGGCAACACAAAAAACTTTTCGCGCTTGACCATGAGCCATATAAATATTACAATTTAAAAACTTTGCTCACACATTTGGCAAAACAAAAAGCAGAGCAACTTTTTTGTTGACTGTGAAAAATATTGTGCAACAAAGTTGAATAAAAAAAGTGTGAATTTCACTGCAGAGCTACTCGTATTAAGTATATGGTCTTTTTCCAGACTTGTTTTAGTTATTTATTTATAGTTGCTATTAAATTTGCCAGCATTAAATTTTGTTTGCCCATCGAAAATGTTGTTTGCTTTTGGCTTTGTTTGCCGGCTTTCTGTGGCAGCCAACAAGAACTCGTCTAACAATGGCCAAAAGAACTTGCACTCTAATTTAGGTAAGCCAAGAGAAAGAGTTTACACCAAGCTAAAATAATTAAAGGAAATTTTGTTTGTTCAAATTGTTATTATACCATCAGTTTTTTAAAGGTGCTGTTCACATTTTGGCCTAGTACATGAACAACTTTTTCGACTAAATCACAATTGAAATAGACGTATAAACGTCGCCGCTCGTCGCACTATATGAAGCCCTCAAAAGTATGCAACACTTTTGTGTGCTTGCTTGCACTTGCACATTTCAGCGTCTAGTTGCCGTTAGATGGCACAGCTGCACAGCCTGCTGCCACTTGAAACTTTCGCTTTCAATGCGCTTTCATGGCAACCAAAAAGAGGGCTACATATGTGGAAAACTGGGTTAACGAAGCCACAGGCCGCAGTCCTAAGATGCCATTGCGTTCGTTATGCAAGTCGAACAAAAAAAAAAAACAGTGAAAAAAAGAAAAACAAACATTCAAATGCTATGACCTTGTCGCTGTTGAAAAAATCACAAAAAATTAATCAAAGTTTGCCTTAAATTCAATTTGAAAGGCATTTGATTTTGATTTTTGGCCAAGACATATTTACATACTCCGTGAGGGGTGAAAGAGAGAAAATGTGAGAGAGACGGGAGATCGTTGCAGCTGTCGCCATTGACAGAAAGTCAGAAAAGTTGACAGCGAACGGAACTGAAACTGACAGCGCCAGACACCGCAATGACAATCGGCCAAAAGGGACACCAAGAGACGACAAATTGAAGACCAACTGAGAATTTGATTTCCACAGCCAACTAAAATATTTTTCTTTTTACATTCTTTTTATTTTTTTGGTCGCCCACGCGACAACAGCTGGCCAACAACAATGAAAACAATGAAGACAGTGACGAAGAGAGAGGAAGAGTGGAAAAGAGGAGAGAGTAAAAAAAAGCAACTCCAATTTTAATATAAGAAACAACAAGTAAAGCACCCTGAAGACCTTCCGAGTGCGTTTTCCAGCTGTTCCACTTTTGGCATTTCCATTTCCCTTTTTGCTCGTTTCCTCACTCGTCGTCCGTCAGACAGTTTTCATCTTGTTTGCATGTGTTTCTGTGGTTTCCCTCTGTATGTGCTTTTTTATCTCTTTGTTACCGGAAATATTTGTATACTCTGCACCAACAATGGGCTGGTTTTCTTGATTTGTTTGCCTATATATCATTACTTTTATTTTCAAAGTATGTTTGTATCTTGTGTCTTACCAAACATTGAAATCATATTTGTATATTGAGCGCTCTTAGGGTATTCTAAAGTCGACTTCTTTGTTCCTTTTTTGCTTTTCTTAAGTTTTTCTCTCTTCTCAATATTCTGCCATTTTGTAAGCGCTGATGTCGCAAATTGTTGGTTGTTCCTAAACCTTTGAGAGATGTTTGGGTTGATTTTGTAATTCTTTATACCATTTTTCTGAGTTTCTTATTGACTTTTGCTTAATGCAAAAAAGTTTACAAAAGTTGCTTAAAAAGACACTTGATAAAATTGAATGATAATGTGCCAATTACACTATAATTAATTCTATCTTCTTTAGAATCTAAATATACATTTAATTAAAGAAAATGCATACAGAAATACAAGCCACTAATTTTGAATCTAGAAATTAAGGCAAATTCAATAGCTGAAAAAATAAAATTCAATTAAAATTTGTTTACACAAAAAATCGCTAGTAAATAATAAATAAGAGTAGAGTTTGAACTTTTAATGAGTCATCTTAAGTAAAATCCAAATAAGATAGAAAGATAAAGGGCAGAAATCCAAGCTGACAATCTTCACAAATTGTGTGCATAGTTTTTAGCAATTTGTTTACAAGTTTTTCCTGCTGAAGCAAAAATACAATTTCCGTGTTAAGTTGAAAAACAAACAAACTGTCTGCCAATTTTTAACGTTCTGCCAGACTTAACCCAACAACGAACTGAATGCAATCGAGTCCTAGTTGAGTTCAAAATCAAGAATTGAGTACCGAGTAGCGACAACCCGAGTACTGAGCACCGAGCACCGTCTACTCGTCTATCGAGCATCGTCTACTTTGGTAGCTCGAACATGGAAGATGGAGCAAAAGTAAATTTCCACTTGCAGTCAATAATCAACTAAGCATAAAATAGTATTTGAGCTATTGAAGCAGCAAAAATTTGTTGCTGCTGTTGCTACTGCCAGAAGAAGCAGTTGAAAACTACTGAGCATAAGGATAAGGACTAGGCAATACCCTGTTAACGGTGTTGAAGCATCGTTACATAAACTTAACAATTTATAAATATTATTTTTAACCATTAAAAAATACAAATTTTAATAATTGATCAACTAAACAGTATCATCCTTAAATGATATTAAAAATATGTTTATAAATAGTATTAGTATTTAATATATTTATTTTTATATTTTTTAATATATTTTTATATGTTTTTATTGGTTTAATCTGTCCACCACAACGTGACAACAACACAGCATGTCAAAAGTTTTACGAGTACAGGGTATAAATATAAAGAAAAAATCCGCTTACACATTGGACTTACACTTGGTAAGTTGCCCAAAAGTATGCTGCAATGGAAAATGAAGAAAATATAACGGAACATTTTTCGTGCACTTTCTTCGATTTCTTCTCATTCAGTTCGGAGGCAACGAAATTTATTTGAAATTCTGCACATGCTCGCACTCAATTTAAGTTAAATTATTTTTCAGTAATTTAGATCTGTATATATGTATATATCCCATGCACAGCTGTATAATCATGGGCTGGGGAGGGCGATAAACAAGCTGGCAAAAGGTAAATGGTAAAGGTGCAACCAAAAACAGCCAAAAAAGATTTCTAGCTAATTTGCGGCAATAACATCAAAGCCGCTTTTGCCTTTTTGCTACCCTTTTTTTTCATTTTTTTTCTTTGCCAAATCAATTGGTCTTTTTCTGTGTTGTTGGGCGGGTTCAAGGGCCGGAAATGTGGGCGTGGTGGGCGTGTGAGTCTGTGTGCGCATCTGTTAAATGTTGCGTAGAAAATCATTTTGTGCCGTGTCTCCTTCAATTTGTCGTTGTTGTTGTTGTCGTTGCAAATGTTATTGAAAATGTTTTTCACTTTAATTTTATTTGTCAAAAAATTTTACTGGAATTCACTTTTGCTTAAAATTCGACATTTGAAATTTTGAACCTTTCTTTAATGAAGCATACGCCACGTGGGTTCTTTTTTATTTGTAGTGCATTTTACGTATTTCTGGAAATTATTTACCAAACTAAATACAATTTACATATTAGCCTGAAAATCAGACGAAATAATAAACACAATTGTATGCTAGTCAAAGTCAATTTCATTACAATCAAATAAGTTTTATTTTCAATATATGTAATATTGATTAAAATTCAAATAAAGGACACCCCATTAAGTCCTGTCGATTAGCAGGCATTGAGTAGACAAACATAAATTTGGCAACTTAAAATAAGTTAATTCAAGTGCTCAAAGATTAAATTGTGTTTAGGAACATTCTGGCTTTATATTTATCAAACAGTCAATCAGTCTTTATAGATTTTGCTGCAATGATAACCCTGAAAAAAGTCAAGGAAACCTATTTGCTTGCTGGATATCAAGTCGAACATCCTTTTTGCTTTTGCCACGGGATTCAGCTCTAAGCTGGCAACATGGAAACCCATAGAAATGCCGTACAAAACACATTTTTGTTTACCATTCTTGGTGAATGCGGATGAGAAAAAGCCACAACAGACTCAAGTGCTCAGCTAGCTTGGGTTATCGAGCCAGCAGGACAAACAGGACAAACAAGAACAGGACGAGCTGGAAGAGAAAGTGATTTAGGGGATTTTCGCGTTAAGCGTTGCCTGTCAACGTTTGGCATGCGGCTTACAGGTGGCTCCATCGCCATGGTCTTTGCGCTTAAACAGCAAATGATTCCCACACTAAATGAATGACCCTATTACTCCTACAGAGATATCTGTAACTGCATTTTATTGCATTAGCAAAGGGGCAAAAAATGTGAGAAAAAATGGAAAGTTTGAAAGCTGTGAAAAGTAAAGATAGCGGCTACAATAAAGCGTAGGTACGTGGGTAGATATTTTGTATTGATTATCTTAATTCATTTTATAGGGCTTTAAAGAATAAACATTAAATAAGTGATTAAAAACTTAATGCTTACGTTTACTTAGCATTTTTTGTAATACCAAATATTTTTAGCATTAGTATATGAAGCAGAATCAATAACCATTTGATAGTCAATGCTTTAGTTATTTATCAACTAATATCCACAGTAACTGAATAGCTCTGATTAGCTGTTCAAAAGGAAAAATCTAATTACGTATGTATGTGCATAACAGATTATTGTCCAGCTTGTGATGGCAGTCGCGCTGTGTACATGTAAACATATTTTTAATTACAAATTCGAAATGGACGCTGTGCCGAAATTTGGAAAAATATCGAAAACGAAATCATCTACAAAATGCATAATTCAATTTTACGCGCCGTTGAACTTTCTAATGAATTATCGCAGTGCCGAACTTTGAATTGGTTCTCGGCTCTGCTTTTATTGCATTTCCATACCATTCGAATTGGATTTGGACACTGTCTTTCTTTCTTTCTCTCTCTTTCTCTCTCTCTCTCTCTCTCTCGCATAGCATATTTGGCCCTTCGAATCGTTGCATTTCGATACGTTCAATTAATGAGTAATTTGATTGCTGGACTGCAAAAGTATTTTTCAAATTTGTGCAAACGGGCAATGTCTGAAAAATAAAAATATAATTTTGACATCAAAAAAATAATATGCATATAGAATTTTCGAAACAAATAATTTGCCATATGTCAGGCAAACAAAAAGCGAAATGAGCTGCCAGATTGCGTCTAGTCAAATCAAGTCGGAAAAGTTCACAAAGAGTTTTCAAAATGAAACAACCGAAAGTACTTAACAATTCGAGTGACAAACTTGAGGAGACAGACAAACGGGCATTTTGTTGGCTGGGAAACAGCTGGAAAATGACAACAACTCGTGAAAATGATGAAAACGCGTGCGACATATGGCAATTACTTAATATCTACTCGAAGAATTTTCATTTTGAGTTCTTATCAAACTTTTGTGCAGTTGTAAGCAAGCTGAAGTGCTATAAATATAGATCTAAGAGTCGATGGCAGAATGTAATATACGTATTAGTAATAGAATATAATATCAGGGAGATATTATATATATACCTAATATTATTAGTAATATATATTCAAATACAATGATTTATTGTATCTCAAAAATCTTTATTCTGTTAAGAAAAAACAGATATGTTACTTGTTAAACATCTTCTCCATGTAAGAAAAAATAATAATAAGCTCGACAAATTTAAAAGGCAGAGTTAAATTTACATTGTCGCATCAAAAAACCCGTGTTAAGCTTAAAGTCAAGTTACCCAACTCTCACACTGTTCCCTTTCCACTGGGCTTTCCCATTTCCCGTCACATTCCTGGCGATTGTCAAACTTCAACACGCACAATGAAATGGCCCGGAGGCAACACATTTCACATTTCACATTTCATCCACTGCACTATGGTCCCAAAGCCCTTTTTTTTAACATAAATTAATAACTCGAGAATCACACAATATTTTTTAGTCTGGGTTTTTGCATTCAACTTAATGATACCAATTGAATTTTTGACTGTGGAAAATAGGCGTGGCACCGCCCTTTTCCATATAATTTAATATGCAAATTTGTTGATTACATAGCTTTTTGAAAAAAAAATTTTTTTTTGTAAGCTTCTAACTATAACATTTAAGTTACTTATATCAAATATGTTAATAATCAGCACAATTCTAATATAAAAATTTAAATAAAATTTAAACGTATTTTTTTCTAATTTTTTATTTAATGGTATCTTTTAGCGTAGGTTACAAATTTATACCCTTTTTTTTGTTATTTCCGTCTCCTTAATTTCTAAAAGCCTTCCATTAAACTTTTTTAAAATAAAGTCAAAAATTAACGATGCTTTATGCTTGTTCTGCAGCCAAACTTCAAGCAATTCTACATTATCGAACTCAAAGTTGCCTGATAAAATTTGCGATTATATGGAATCGGGGACATTCGGGGACAAGATTTTTGGTGTTTATAAAGAAAAAACATTGACACACAAGACTGCATTTACAGCTACGACAATACACGACAATAAACTTACTTCTACTCCAAGAACCAAAATTTTTGTGAGGTTATAATCGACCAAAACAACACAGCACAAATGCACATTATGCAATTAACAAAACACTTCTACAAACAAAACAACTATACAATCACGTATAACAAACTTGGAGCTAAGTTTTCCATAGTTATTTTTATTAATGGGTCTTTTTCTATGTATTTTATAGAGGAAATAAAAGAGAACAATATATTGTGTCAATCTCAACCCCGTGCGCACAAAATAAACTGTCGACTTTGAGAGCCTAATAAAAATGACAGTGAAGCTTAAAAAAAAAAGGATTTCATTTCTAAGTTCATTGGAATATTTGCTATTGGAAAAAAATGTGTTTCTTGCATAAATCACGATTATTATTTTTTGAATTTACGTAAAAAAAAACGGCTTTGGGACCATAGTGCACTGCTCACATTCAATTTATATGAAAATTTATTTATTTATTTTTTATTTTTCGACTTTTCATACATTATTTTTTTTTTTTCTGTTGTATAACAATAAACTAAAAATGGCTTAAAGGGTTTATCAGCTGAAAATCATCTCTCGAGTGTGTTGAGAGGAGTTATTGCTGTTGTTGTTGGTAGTCGTTTGGTATATTGAAAACAGCCTCAAGGGTGCAAAATGTCAATCAATTTTGTCGCTTAAAAAAAATGATATACAATATATATTGTGGCAATACCAAATACAAACCATTGCCAACTGACCTTCAGCCAAATGTTAACCCTTAACAAATTTGCATATAAAAAGCCGCACAAGGCGACAGGGCGACAGGGAAATGGACGGGGGGGATAAGGAGGTCAAAGTGCGGGTTACGAGCCGCTTTCGGGTGCTGTTAAAAGGCGCTTTATGTTGTTAACTCGTCGTCCTTTAGTGTGTGGCCTCTACACATTGAAGGCACATTTATCAAGCATTATCTGTTTGCTCTTCTTCTACACGTTATATTCTCTTTTCGCCTCCTTCTGATAACAGCTGCACTCAATTTGCATGGCGCGTGTGTGCGAAAGTGTGAAATAAAAATGTGTTGTGTGCGTTACAGTCTCTCAATATTTATATACTTACTACAAACTTTGCATGCAAATCATATAAATTATGAAAGTTTTCTTATCTGAGTTTTGGTCGCATATTGTCAACATTGTTTTCCCAATAAACCTGTCAATACTTTGTCATATTGACACGAAAATTGAAAATAATCGAAAACCGTCAAATAAAAACTTGTATTTATTTTGTTTGTTTATATTGTTTGTTCTTTGTTATATTACTTTCATGTCAAATAACTTTAGTTTGCAAAGTAGACTAAGAAATTGATAATGGAAACTTGTTAAAAATTGATTAGTATATAATAACTTATTAAGCTGTTAAGTATTAAATTAACAATTCAAAATCAATATACAAAGAGCGTAAGATTGTTATTTGCATATTAATATTTAAGAAATATTTACTTTTTTATTTTAAGTAAATTGTCAAATGTTTACTGAATAGATCAAATTTAAAACGTAATATTTTCTATGTTTATTTAATATGCACAAGACTTAATTATAGAAATATGCTCAATTTATTTGGAAATAATAGGTATGTCCATTTAATAATAATTTCGACTTGCTTAACAATTTCATAAAAATATATTCTCAATTTATATTTATTTCAATTTTAATTTACGATGCTTGTGGATTTTTCAGTTTAAATTTTAAGGCTCTCTGAAGCTGTGCTTAATTTGGTAACTTTCTGTCAATCTTTTTGGGGCCATTACGCACATAAACAGCTCCTTAAAAGTGCAACTATTCCCCCTCCGTCTGTCTCCTGTCCCCCCTTCCACTGCTGTGGAAAAAGTGTAGCATAAAGTTGTAACTTTTTCATTGGTTGTGCATTTTGTTTGTTATTTTGCTGGATCTCCCGACGCATATGCACATAAGGTTATGTCCCTCCATCCGCCTTGCCCCTCGAGACCCCAAAGAATACATCTCCTCGTACGAGTACACATACTAAGTTTCTTGTTGACATAAAAGTTTCCGCTTTTTTGGACGCCGCTTGGGGGTGGGGAGAAGGGAGAAGGGGGAGGAGGTAACTTTTTCGTTTGTTGCAACGTCTCTCCGTCTTTTATAGTGGACTTATATCCACGAATTTGCTGCGGCAACAAATTACAAATTGATTATACGTTCAACAAATGTGTTAATGTGGCATTGTTTTCAAACTTTTGCGGTGCGGGGTTGCACGGATGAAGGCTGTGAGTTGCCGAGTTTTCCCGCTTCCCGTTTTCCGTGCTGCTTCACTCGCCACTGACCATAATATATTACAACAAAACTTTCACATATAGAGACAAAGATAGATATAGAGTCAGCGACGGAGACAGAGACAGCGACATAAAGAATGATATGTCTGCACATGTATAGAGAAAAGTTTTCCTAGATTTTTCTTCTTTTTTTTTTTGATTGTTTTTCATTTTTCGTTTACAGTTTTCAACGCGTCCAACAACAAAACTCTCCTCTACACACATTTTGTTAGCTCGCTGACAGGCGAAAAGTTTTCATGCTACCAAAATTTATTATGACCAAATGGATGCGGGGTCAGAGGTGAGGGAGGGGCGTATTTGTCCAGCTGCGGTCCGAAGGTCAAAGTAGTTAAAAATTTGAGCTGCTGTTGTAGATTTGCTGAAGCATGGCGCTGAAAACTTTTATTGTATTGCATTTATTATAATTCTAAATATTGTATTCATTAATATTTAATAAGCTTTTCTCTTGATTAAATGTTTTGGCCAACTTTGGTAATTTAATTATTGAGATTTTATTGTTATGCTTGTGTAAGATTTAATTTGAACATTTGGGAAATCGAGAGCATTTTCTCTACCGGAACTGAATTAATTTATTCCAAAATATTTCCGATTTTTGTACTTATGTATAAGTTAATGACTACATCTATTATTGAATTAAATATAGCAAGGCTTCGAAAATATATTATATATACTCTTATTAGACTGCAACAGGGTGTGAAATCTGAACCGATTGTAATTATCGCTGAAAAAGCAAATATTTCATTATATTACTCGTAATTGAAGAATTACTTGAAGCCACATTTTGTGCATTGCTCGCATTCGCCTACTTTCATATTTCTAGGATTGAAAGTCCAACATTCACATTGGGGTTTTTTTTACATAGCGATTTCCTGTGCGGTTCATGGGTGAAAACATGTTGACCTTGCTCATCACAGACTCGTTTGTTCCAATCATTGATTTATTTTTTTTTATTAATTATAAAATTTTTTTCCCTTTAAAGTCAAAGTTTACTAAACAACATTTGATGACCAATTAATGTGCCATTAAATAATAAAATAAATAATTGCATAATTTAATACGAAATATTAGTTTGATAACACTTTATTTTGTAGTATTTTTTTTTGGAAATTCTATTTACAATTATAATATATTTTTTAGCAATCGCACTTCCGACAAAATATGAAGCTTCTAATAGTTTCAAAGCCCTGGTCTCAGTTTCAAATGCAGTTCTCGCTGTTGTCTGCTTTTTGGCTTCTGTCAGTTTTTGGCTTATCAGAGAAAACTAATTTGTTAAAATGTTGCTCGACTTATTTGTCGTGAAGGTTGAAGTGGAAGGAGGAGGAGGAGGAAACCTGCAGGAAATGCGCTGAACTGAACTGAAGTCTCGAGCATCCATCATACGCCTGATGGGCCACTGCCAACTTCGTGATGCTGCCACACAGACAGTGCCACAGTTGGTGGCAAAAATGTGGGCAAAAGTCCGTTGCAATGGCAACTGCCACTGCCACTGCGACTGCGAGTTTTGGGCGCTGCTCTTGTCGCCTCAATGACATTTTGTGATGAAAAATAAGCGAGTAGAAATAAATTCATGTACCAAGCACTTTTTCTGTTGTATGCGCGACATCAACTTGACTTTCAAGTCAAGTAAACTGCAAGTACGAGTCGACTGCTTTGTGTGCCTTTTTAGCTCTCCCTCTCCCTCTCTCTCTCTCTGCCAGTATTTCTCTTTCTTTCTGTTTCATATCTTGTATCTCATCTCCTTTGGCAGTTTCCTTTTTGACGCTGTGCTTATGCTTTGTGTGCTCGTTAAGCTTTCTTGTATAGAGGCTTATTTGTGCTGTCGTTTAGGCATCGTCAGGCAAAACGATGTCGCTTCTCATTTTAATGCCAAGGCAATCGGGCCGTTACATATTAAATTTTAAGTGGCTGACGCTTTTTTGGTAGCATCGAAGCCACCTGCAAAGCCACCAGAGCCACCCTGAAAACAGCCACAACATGATTGCCTCTTTAATGGATCATGGAGCATTGCACACGGCAAACGGCAAACGGCAAATGGCAAATGGCAGACGACAGACGGCAGGCACTGTTAGGACACGGTGGTTAAAGCTCAATGAGGTGTCGCCATGATTTAGTTGGTTGTTATGTTGCAGTCACTGCATTTTCGGTCTATAATCCAGAACAGAATAGTTCTTTATGGCAGACATTTTGCCAGCAATATTTAAATAATTTTATACTTCAATGGGGGGCCTAATATTTAAATTTAAAGTGTCTATCATGTGTTAATTAAATTTTCTACTCAATAATTTCTATTTATTTTAAAGTATTTTTTAGATTTTAGGTAATTTACTCACCGCAAAAGAGACTTAATCTCTTACTTTGTAAGCTCTAGATAACATTTCTTGAGCAAATCAATTGCAAAATTGAGTATGATAAAGTTAACTTTCGTTTAAAGCCCACAATCATGCCACAAAACCGTAGGCTTGGCCAAGAGGAAGTTGAAACTGGAAAGTGCTGTCGACTCGTGGGTCACATTTAGTTGCAATTTACTTACAGCAAACTTGAGAGCATATCTGATCTCTTTTCCTCTTTCAATCCACAGTAGCTCTTATGCCTTCCATTCGTTCTTCCTTTATTTTTATTCAACTCGAAAAAGTGACACTCAACTTTGCCATGTGAAGCAAATAAATCATCGTAAGTTTCCCGTTTTCAGCCGGTGCAAAGGCCACACGGCAGCCCCTCAATTTTCTTCCCCTCTCGGCGACTGTCCGCTAGTTTTTTTCTTTTTTTACCCCGAGCTGCTCTCAAGTTAATTCAATTTAAAGCAAGAATGAAAAGAAACTTTGTCGTGCAGTTTCTTTTTTATTTTGCTTATATTGTTTTTTTTTTCTTTTTGTGATAAGGTTTTGCTTTGGCGCTTCATTTTGTGCAAAGTTTGCAGCTCGAGCGAGTTGACACGTCATCAGGACAAAGCTACTGAAATTGTTCTATTGAAAGTGTAACGCAGAAAGCGGCAAGTCACATGATAAACAACACAAAAAGGACAATGGCAAGTCCTTCCCAGGACTGCTTAAACTTGAGCTTGAAATTTGTTTCAGCTTTAGCTTTAGCTTGTGCCTTTGTTGTTGCTGTTGTTGCTGTTGTTTAAGTATTTCCTGCTCAACTATTTGCCATTATAAAACCCACAATAAATCCCCACTTTGTTGGCCTTCCATTTTGATTTACTTGGCATACATGTTGTTGTTGTCCCCCTCATCCATTTGCCCCTTCCTTCATTGATGTGAAAGTTATGCGAAAAGTTTTGATTTGTTTAGTACATTTATTTCACAATGCCAAAGCCAAAGCCAAAGTGAAAAGCATTTCGAATTCTGGTCGAAAAAATTCAAACTGCTTTTCCGAATTAACTGAAACTGAAATTGAAGTCATTTTTATTTTTTCCAATATCTCTCTCTGTTCACTTTGTTTGCTTTTATTGTTTGGTTTGCATCTAGTAACTCTATATATGAAAATCTGTTTCGTTTTTCCGTTCGCTTCTTTTGTCTAAGCCAAAAGGCGTTTCAATCAGCCATCCCTTTCACTTTTCCTATCGCTATCTCTATCGTTTTCGCAAGTTTTCCGTTATAAACTTGAGTTATAATTGAAAATATTGTTGTTGTGGGTGTCAGATGTTGTTGTTGTTGTCGTTGTTGTGTGTGTTCTCCTTGAAGGAGCAGCTGTGCTTTGGTTTTAATTAAATTTTCCTGTCCACAGAAAGTTTAATAGGTAGCATGCTGAGAAATGAGTGTATAAACAGGAATCATTTGTTTACGGCAATGTTGTGTAACAATAAAAGAAAAAGCAAACGACAAAGCTAGCTTGAAATATTTAAAAAAAGGAATACAGATTTTGAAATATATGTGTGAAACATGAAATAGGAGAAGTCAATGGATTTCTTAAACATATTTTACATAGTAGTTACTTACAATGCAATTGGACCTTTACTGGGTATGATCTGAATTCACAAAATACAATTTTTTTTATTTTGTTTTTGTTTAAATTGTTAACAAATGACAGCTGACAATTTGAAAACCACAAATGGAGGAGATTGACACACGCCTCAAATCCTGCAACTCAATTATTAACAAGCTCAGCCAATAAAATAAATTAATCTTTTATGTAGATATAATATGTATTAATATTTAATGTGAACTTTTAGCTTTGTTGTTCTTGTGTGTTTTTTTATCATTGATTAATTTGAATGCAAACGATTTGCTCGTGCATAAAATTTTACAAATTGTATAAAGAACTGACTAATTCCATACAGTCTGGCAAGTTGCCTATCAAACTGTCAATTTTTTGTTTTTATTCCCAGCTTTTACTTATTGGGATAGTACAAAACGTGAAGCTGACATATCAGAGCCATTAGTTATTAATTAACAGACCACATTTGTTTTAATTAATTAGCATTACGTGTAATATCGAATGCTGCCGGCATACATACGTATACGTTATAATCCAAATTACATTATAGTATCATGACATTCGAATGCTGCTAGAGACACTTATTAATTAACAATATGTACAAGAGTATAATTCGAATTTAATATATGTGTGTTAACTAAAATATAAAAAGAATTGTAAGGGCAATAAAATTTATTTAGCTTATTTGACTTCAATGTATAGTTTCTTTTAATAAACTTTTCTACGAGTACTTGTTCAATTATTAATAATATAAACACAAAGCTGTCGAGCTGTCATCTCGTTTGAAATCAAAGAATGAAAATATCTATCTATGAAATTGAGTTAATTACTTAAATCAATTATAAACAAAAGTAAATATATTGTCAATTCTTGTGTTGAAGTGCACTTGACAGGCGAGTCAAACAAGAGAAATATTTATTTGCAACAATTATTTTTGATCAAAATACATTTGCATAATTATAAAGCAAGTGCAATCAATTTGTTTTAAAGAGCTCTTGAGTTGTGTGCTTGGGTTTGGGTTTAAGTAAATGCCGTTTCTATAAAATTGCAGCCAAGACAAACTTGCAGCTGGCAATATTAAGAAGCAACATCAACAACAACATAACAACTGCAACTACAACTACAACTACAACACAAACAACAAGAACAACAATAACCCGTAGAAATCTTCAACTCAAAAAGTAACAAAACGATGCTAAAACTAAACTAAATGCAGACATAAATATTTTATGCTTAAAGTAAAAAACTTTTGCAATTTGACTGCTGCCTGTGCTGCAGTTGCACTACCCAAAAGCTGGCAAAATTTGTTGCATACACACACACACACACATGCAAGCAATGTGGCCTCGACTCAGTTGTTGGTGCTGCCTTTTTGTGAGCTTGGCCAAAATCTAAACATAAGTTAGCATTTAACTTGGCGCAGGGCGCAAAAGCATAAAACACGCACAACAACACACACCACACACTCACACACACACACACACACACACAGAACCGCAAAAGCCTTCTCTTTCACTCTTTCTGTTTTTCTCTTTCACACACCCTTGGTAGTTTTACACACACTTTGGTGATCCACTTCCGTTGTGTGCGAGATAAGAAATTTACTTGGCCATTTGGATTCCGGAAGCCTTTCAAAGTCTGGGACATGGCTTAATGGGCAGAGGGAAAAGGGAAAGAGTGAACAGGGAGGGCAGGGGATGAGGGGATCTAACCAGACTCAGGTATGGGGTTTGGCGCTTCGTGTAAAGGAATTTCAGCGTGTAGCAAGTCAATTAAAACTTATTTTTTCTCATTCGTTTCTTGCAGTTGCTGGCTGTAGAATACATATGATATTCGGAGTAGTTGGGAGTTGGTAAATTTGAGAAGGCAAAAGCTGTAAGAGAGCTCAAAGTGCACAAAGATTGATTACATATGCTGGCTGAAAAGCATATGCAAATATGTGTGTTAATAAATAATAAATTGAAAGTATCGTATACATGAGAGAACTTCCAGCAGGAATACCCATTCAAAAAACATCGAGAATACATAGAAAAGTCATAATTAATAATAAAAACTATTACCTAGATAGGGTACACGGGAAATAAGCTAAAGACAATTAAACAAAAAATTTAAATTATTTATTTTGTATTTCGTGAAAAATACATTAATTGAAAGGCTCTTAACTGTCGCATTAATTAGTATAATGGTATTTACTAAACATTTAATAAAGGGGAAATAAATAGTTTTTAATTAAAGAAATATTATTGACACGTTTTTGATAAAAATAACCCATCTGTGATAAGCATGGAATTTGCAGTTCAGACAAAGGTTATCTTTATTGAACCTCTGAACTTTACTGATATGTTTAGAGACGAAATTTGCTTTGTGATTGTGCTTTGATATTGTGTCTTACTTGTTAACATGGCGAACTCTGATAAATAATTGAAAATTATAATTTCCAGAATGGTAAATTGTCGGCAAAAATTCTGAAAATAAATATTTAATAAACCTTGAATTCTTCCAGTATTACTAAGTGACTATTTATTTTTTCAAAAGCCTTCTCTTTAATTAACCCCTTTTAATACAGTGTTCAATTTCTTTTAGCTTAAATTTGACTTATCTGAAGTCAGAACTCTTAACAGATTTGGTTATTTTCAATAATTTCTAAGTTTAAAATTAATTAAATAATAGTCAGTCAGAACTTCAGTAAGAAAATAAGTTGTAAATAGTTTTATAAAGTTTTTTCAATCACTTTGAATGTTTTAAAAATACTTTAAGTTGTTGCAAAAAACTTGTTGACTACAAACTTGTAATGGACAGTGGCTCTAAGTAAGCATCCATTATTTAGAATATCGACTATGAATAATAATGAAATAATATTGTAGTTTCGTCATATTTCAGTTGATTTCGCAGCACGGTCTACCAATCAATTTCAATGTTGGCAATTTGTCGGCCATTGTCATAAATTGCACTAATACCAGGGCTGCCGAGACATCCCCTCCCCACGATCCCTGACCCCTGACCCCTCTGGTTGATGCTGCCACAAAGCGTCAACTGGCTGGTCACCTGTCAATTATTTTAACAAGACAAAACGCATCAATGAAGCTCATGGGCTCGGTTCGATTTCGATTTCGCAGGCAGTTCATAAAAGGAGCGGGGAGTGAGGAGCAGTAAGGAGGGGCGAGAGGGGCTCAGATAGATTTGTGATGTGGCGAACAAGGGAGTAAATTTATACAATGTGTCAGCCATTTGGTTTATCTACATGAAGTATGTGATGCTCTCCCTCTCTATTTATATGTGTTGTACTTTATAGATGACAAAAATAAAAAAAAAGCAGAGCAGAGATCCTGGAACGTGAAAATCCCCTTTGCATTGAAATGGCTTAATGTCACTTTATTTCATGCGGTCTTGTCACGTCTGTCTGCGCTTTTTTCTCGACTTTTTCTTTTTTCTTTTTGTTTTTTGGTTTTTTTGTTTTTTGTTTTTTTTCCATTGTTGAACTGGCCCCGGCGCGTTGTCCATCAGTCAAATGTATATCGATTTCTGTTTGTGCCCAGCTATTGGCATTAGTTTTGCCAATCAACACGCCCCAAATAGCTTGTCAATTATTTGGCAATTTCATTGGTCCCGGTGACAATGGGATTTGCTGCGTTTCATTTAATATTTTTGTCGAGGGGATGATCAGGTGAGGTGAGGTGAGGCGAGGCGAGGTGAGGAGTGGAGTGGACGGGCTTACAACTTAAATCAACAGCTCGTGGCAGCTGTTATAAATAAAGATTTTCACCAGAGCCCATTTAATTTATTCAAAATAGTCATTTCCGTGAGCTTTGCCGGCAATTTTGATTGCGCTCCCATTTCAATTAAAATGCCGACTTATGTCCAAATGGGTTCGACAATTTACACGAAATCCCCGCTAAAAACAACAACAACAGCAACAACAACAACAACATCACGCCTCTTGCCAATAATTTCGTGTACATTTTTGTCTCCCTTTTTAGCTCAATTTAAATGCCGTCATGGGGATCAACATCAGCTGCCTATCAATTGCAGGCAGCGTGCCATGAAAATTGAAAATTAGCACAGGACCAACAGGACATCAGCTGAGCGGGGAAAGGGTTGTTGTGTTGCGGCTGGCTTCGGTTCCGCTAATTGGCAGCCCTCTACTCCCTACTCCCTACCCCTACCCTCCACCTACCCAAGCACATTCCATTGTCATGTCAATGGGATTTTATGGTACTTCGACCAGGAGCTGGCAAATGTTTCAGCCTCTTCTTTTTTTTTTGGTTATCGTTTTGCTGAGGAGCTTTTGCAATCCGTGGCATTTGATTTATTGAGATGTCGCTGCTTGTATCGTTCTATAGCTTATGGGAGAGGACATTAAATGGAAGCTGCTAAATAGACCGGTGAGTCCTTCAAGTTGATATTATTGACAGTAAAAGTTAGCTAAACATTTAGTATTAATTCAATTAGTTCATTTGCATAATTAGGTACAGTTAACTATGACATGAGGATTTGATTAAATGTTTAAAATAAAGATGTTAAATTTTCGGAAAAGTTAAAGATCGATAGTCTTATTTTACCTGAAATTTAATTAGGTGTCTCTTTTATTCATAAAAGGTTCAGGCTCTAAATTTCTCTTTATCTTTTTGTGTCTCTAATCTATATCTGTATTTAAATCTTTATCTGTATTTATGTGTATATTTTATACGAGTTTTATATCTATATCTGTATCTGCATCAATAACTATTACCAATTGAAAGAGCTCACATTACAAATCACAACGCCTAAGCGAGCCCAGTAAGCAAACCAATATGGGCTTATACCACGCCCAACACACACACACACACCACACAAAAACATACTCTCACACACATCGCATAGCAATGAAGTAATTGAAAAAATAACTGCCCGTTGTAGTAGCAGTAGCAACGTTGCCCTGGACGGCACTGTTCCCCGCTTTTCCACCATTTTAAGGCTTGCTGGCAATGTGAAAAAAATCATAGCATACATTACAGCTGCAACTGCAACTGCGACGGCGACGGCGACTGTAAAATGCGCAAGCAGCAAACACAAATGACAAGCCAGCAGAAACAACAACAAAGGGAACAACAAGAACACCAACAAAAGGAATGACAACAACAACAAGAGCAGCAACAACAACTGGCAATGTTGGTCACTTTTGCTCGTTGAGAAATTGACATTTAAACATGAAATTCCCGAACAAAGTCGAACGACGACGACAACAACAACAATGATCCCAGGCCACTTTTGGGCTATATGTCTGGAAATTGTATACTCTCTCCCCTGTCTTCTCTTCTCTCCTCGCCCATTCTATGTGCACGGGTGTCCTTGCAAAGCAAATCCTTGCACGACTGCAATCTCAGCATTGCAAGCATTTCGACCAAAACTTTATATGGCTGCAGTTGAAAAAGAAATTGAAAATTGTCCCCTTCCCTCCTTGGTCAGCCCGTGCCCATATCTATGTATCATTGTAGGTATTCCCCATATGACTGTCTATCTAACTGTCTATATGTCTTGGGCGCACTCTGCCTTTACTGTCTGTGTGCACTTATCGATTGCTCATACGTCGCGTTGTCCCAAAGTGTTGAAAAGCACAAAAAACAAACTCACACACAGAACAGAGAAAAGAAAATGAAAAAAAAAAATCAACGCGCAATGGAAAAGCAATGAAAATGTGCACAAAAGTTGAATCAAATACCAAATACCAAAGGCAGAAATCACACATTCTTACAGAGAAAAACCCATTAACACTAATCGCTTCCCCACAGACACATAAACAATTTATCTCACACACAAGCATATTGAAAAGGAGAGAGAAAGAGTGAACGCAAGGTAGAGAGAGAGGATGAGTGAGTCCTTTCTGTAACTTTCCCGCAAGATCGAAGTCTAAGTTTTGGTCGGCATCAGACTTGCATTTTCTTTGCAATTTTTTTCATTTTGTATTTTTTTTTTGTTGATTTTGTGAATATTTTGCTTACGTTGGCGGGAAATTTATCACGTTAACCTTTGGGAAATGCTCATATAATTTATCTTCAGGAAAGTAAATTTTCCAAAGAAGGCAAAACAGCTTACAGCAGAGTCCTCTCCCTCCTTTTCCCTCACGCGCTCTCTCTCTCTTTCTCTCCTCTCGTCCTGTGTGCTAAAAGTTTCCTTCGAGTCTGCCACAAAAATGCTCAGGGGTGCTAGGAAAAGTGTGTGTGTGTGTGTGTATGTGTGTGTTTGTGTTTGCTAAAAAATGGCGTGGCATTTAAAAGCATGCCATGTGAGGCTGTTGTGTAAGTGTGTGTTTGTATGTAAGTCCACACTTTGTCTCAATCAGCCTCCTCAGTTTGTTGGGCTGCAAAAAAATTAGGTTAATTTGCTGTGCCAGGAATTGATGAGCTTCCATCCAAAAACACTTGGCAAATAATTAATAAATTTCTGTTGTGGCTGCAGGCGAGATTTAAAGCGGCAAATGCCTCAGGTGGTCAACACAGGCAGCTGGCAAACATAAATGAACATCTTTTAAAGTGGTAGAAAGCACAAATGTTTTCAGAGTTGTCAAGTTTCAGCTTTTGTTCATCCTTGAATAGTCATCCCGATTATACTCTAAAATTTGAGAGTTTGCGACCTTGAGTAAAATTTCTCATTTCAAATTTAAAATTAAAAATCTGTTTACATTTTCACATATTTATTGAAGTTCAAAGTCTGATTGGATTGGATTGGATTACCCATGGAGCATAGTCAAGGAAACATTATCAATATTTGGGCAAGCTCCTACGCATGTGTCTACTCGCATATTTCCAGGTTTTGCCTCCGGTTCGGGCATCGGATTAGCTGAAATAGAATATATATAATTGAAGTAGTCGTAATTGTATAATATTTTAGAGATTATTTTGATACTTACCACGGGCCAAAGCCAAAAGACCGAGCACAAGGAGTGTGGCAAAAGAGAAGAGCTGCATCTTTGTTGATTGTTCTACGAAGACTCGAGTGGAACTGATGATTCTACAAATCAGTATCGGACTTATATAGGATGTCACACATTGAAAATTCAACATGTCTATGTATCTGTGGGGGCAATGGGTTAACGTTTAATGACCTTCGTCAAATGCTCTGTGGAATTTTGTTGGAAAATTCCTCGCTTATCACACATGGGTTATTCCAATCGGAAATTTTGGAATTTTAGTTATTTAGTATAATAAGTTTAAAAAAATATTATTATAATTACATATTAATGATGATATGATGATTCTTGAGGATTTTTTAACTTATGTATTAATTAATTTTAATAGGTCTAAGATAAGATATAACAAAGGCTATCATATTTTAGCCATAGCTCCACAGACACATAGATTCGCGAGTGTTAGAAAAATCACAATCTGGATATTGGATTGGGACATCCTAAATAAGTCCGATGCTGATTTGTAAAATTTTGTAAAATGCAGCGTTTCTCTTTTGCCACAATCCTTGTGCTCGGTCTTTTGGCTCTGACCAGTGGTAAGCATCATGATAATCTGCAACATTTAAACAATTGCGAGTAGTACAATTAAATATTATCTATTTCAGCCAATTCAATGCCCGAACCGGAGGCGAATCCTGGAAATATGCAAGTTGGCACATGCAATAAATGCAATAATAGTGAAGAAAATCACTTCTCTTTTTTAAATTGACAGCTTAAATAAGCACTTTATTTCTTTAATTACTTACTATTTTTCCCTATTCTTATATGCTTAGAAAATGATTTAATAAAACAAGTAAGTATGCGTTGGTCGAGAGTGCGACTCTTAGATACTCCAATAAATATTTGCACACACAAACAAATTCGGTATTTTAATGCCAGTAAAGCGAATGCGAATATTGAGTTGCTTGAATATTTGACTTATTTCAAATTAAATTTTCATAAATAATTAAATATATGCATCAGGTGGTAAACTATGCAAGCAGCTAAATATAAATGAACGTCTTTTATAAATATATTTCATAAAAATAGCTTTTTATTGTTGGTTATGACAAATTTATATTTTTCATAATTTAGATTTTTTGTTTATACCATAAAGACTCATCTAAATCGACACTATAAATTGTCACTATAACAAAATCTACTGATAATAAGTGACTAAAATCTTCATCTAATAAAACTTGAAGGCATATTTTATGAAGTTATATTTTCAATTTTTATTGAAAGGGTTCTGGATCACAAAAGGTATAAGGTACCAATCTCATATAGTCTCTAAGTCTTACCATTTCATAGTTTATTAATTAATGTATAAATGTATTCATTTAATTAATTATGCAAGATTAACTTGAAAGCAATGGGTTATAGGTAGGGTTATTCAGTAGGTAGATTATTCTTATTCTTCTTTCAGGGTATATTACTCAAGTCGTTTTTTCTGGTTTGGTATTTAATTTTGTAGAATTTGCGCATTGCTCACCACATTGTCGTCGCTTCATTAAGAAAGTTTTTTCTTATAGTTTTCGTTACATAAATGCTGAAAACTTAATTTCTGCTAAGTGAACTTGTTAAGTTCTGCGCTCTCTTCGCCGCTTTTGCTGTTGTCATTTGCTGCGGCCTTTATGAACTGAATGGGGGGGGGGGAAGGGGGCTTAATAATTGGAGGGGACTGACGTCCCTGCGTTTGCCTTTGACACTTTGGTAGATAATTTTTTTCACTTCTTGCAGTTATTTCTATTTTGACTTCTTGCCCTGCTTTAAGCGCATTACATGCGACTGCTATGGGAGAAAGCCTCAGTTTATGGATTTTAAAATGTTGGCACTAAAAGAGTTTAAAAATAGTTAGACTTCGCCAAAGATTTCAGACATTGTTCAAGCATGAACATAAAGGCAGACAGAACTATGTGTCCCGAAAACACCGATCGAGTGACAGGACACTGAAATTTTAACTAAACACACAAATTTAAAAACAAAACACTCACCCAAAATCGTAACACAAAATGCACTTGTAGTGCATTATCGGAAAATTATTTTACAACCATGAGAACGGCTGGAAAGGAAGATAGGCATGTGGGTACAGTGTACACTGTACAGCACATGTGAGACAAGATATCGAGGCGTCCTTAAAATGACTGGAAGGAGTTAGAACTTAAGATTTTCATGTTAGCTCCCTAAGGCTAAGCTTTTAAGAAATAAAACTGAGTTCATAATTTGTACTCAAACTGCTTAGTTGTGTCCATTTCAGATATTTTGATTCATTCATACCAGCTTTTCTTAAGATTTAAAACCGTCGAATCGATTGTTAACTTAAATTTTAAAGTCTGCAACCTTGCGTAATGGAAAATAAAATAATTGTTTAAATTTTCACATATTTATTGAAATTCAAAGTCTGATTGGATTGGATTGGATTACCCATGGGACATAGCCAAGGAAATATTATCAATATTTGGGCAAACTCCTACGCATGTGGTTACTACCATATCTCCAGGATTGGCCTCCGGTTCGGGCATCGGATTAGCTGAAATAGAATATATATAATTGTAGTAGTCGTAATTGTATAATATTTTAGAGATTATTTTGATACTTACCACGGGCCAGAGCCAAAAGACCGAGCACAAGGATTGTGGCAAAAGAGAAGAGCTGCATGATTGTTGATTGTTGATTGTTCTACGAAGACTCGAGTGGAACTGATGATTCTACAAATCAGTATCGGACTTATATAGGATGTCACACATTGAAAATTCAACATGTCTATGTATCTGTGGAGGCAATGGGTTAACGTTTAATGACCTTCGTCAAATGCTCTGTGGAATTTTGTTGGAAAATTCCTCGCTTATCACACATGGGTTATTCCAATCGGAAATTTTGGAATTTTAGTTATTTAGTATAATAAGTTTAAAAAAATATTATTATAATTACATATTAATGATGATATGATGATTCTTGAGGATTTTTTAACTAATGTATTAATTAATTTTAATAGGTCTAAGATAAGATATAACAAAGGCTATCATATTTTAGCCATAGCCCCACAGACACATAGATTCGCGAGTGTTAGAAAAATCACAATCTGGATATTGGATTGGGACATCCTAAATAAGTCCGATGCTGATTTGTAAAATTTAGTAAAATGCAGATCTTCTCTTTTGCGACAATCCTGGGTATATTACTCAAGTCGGTGTTTCTGGTAAAGTATTAAATTTTGTAGAATTTGCGCATTGCTCACCACATTGTCGTCGCTTCATTAAGAAAGTTTTTCTTTATAGTTTTCGTTACATAAATGCTGAAAACTTAATTTCTGCTAAGTGAACTTGTTAAGTTCTGCGCTCTCTTCGACGCTTTTGTTGTTGTCATTTGCCGACGCCTTTATTATGACTGCAAGTGCTCTGAACTGAGGGGCGCGGAGGGGGCTTAACAATTAGAGGGGACTGACGTCCCTGCGGCTGCCTTTGACACTGTGGTAGACAATTTTTTAATTTCTTGCTTTTATTTCTTTTCCTACTTCTTGCGTTGCTTAAAGCGCATTAAATGCGACTGCTATGGGAGAAAACTCTGTGAATGGATTTTAAAATGTTGACACTAAAAGAGTTTTAAAAAAGTAAGACTTCGCCTAAGAATTAAGACTTTTTTAAAAAACTATTTTTTCATTTCATACCTGGCTTTTATTTAGAATTTAAACCGTCGAATCGATTATTAGCTTAAATTTGAGAGTCTGCAACCTTGCATAATGTTATAGTAAAATAATTGTGTAAATTTTCACATATTTATTGAAATTCAAAGTCTGATGTAGATTGGCAGGTTACCCATGGAACACAGTCACATCTGGGGCATGGTTAATTTCAGTATTTATGCAATTCTTGCATGTGGTTACTACCATATTTCCAGGATTGGCCTCCGGCTCGGGCATTGGATTAGCTGAAACAGAAAATATTCAATTGTACTACTCGAAATTGAATAATATGCTAGAGATCATTATGATACTTACCACGGGCCAGAGCCAAAAGACCGAGCACAAGGAGTGTGGCAAAAGAGAAGAGCTGCATCTTTGTTGATTGTTCTACGAAGACTCGAGCGTAACTGATGATGATACGAATAGGTAACGGACTTATATAGGATGTCACACGTTAAAAATTCAACATATCTATGTGTCAGTGGGGGTTAGGGGTTAATGTTTAATGACCTTTGTCAAATTTATTGTGAAATTTAGTTGGGATATTCCTGGCTTATCGCAGATGGGTTATTCCCATCAGAAATTCTGGAATATTATTTATCAAAAAAAATATATTATTAATATTCAATAATAATGATTATATGATGATTCTTAATTATTATTTTTATTTATGTATTAATTATTTTTAATAAATTTAAGATAGGACGTGACAAAGGTTATCATATTTTAAGCCATAACCACCACAGACACATAGACACGCGAGTGTTAAAAAATCCTAATCTGAGTATTGGACTGGGACATCCTATATAAGTCAAGGAATTACATCTCCAATTAGCTCCTTCACATTGTGAGAATTTATAGGGTTCACCCTGCTACATAAATTTGCCTATTTTGCACGTTGAGTAAGACATGTTTCTAGAGAATTCGAAAACGTGGGTTCAAATGATATTCGAATTTTTTTTTTAAATATCATAATTTGTAGGAAATATATATATTTTTATGGAATTCCTTGAGTGTTTATAATCTGAACAGACCGATTTTTGTTATGTGCAGGAAGATGATAACCTAATTTACTTATGCTAAAAATTTGAAATGTGTATCTTTAGTATTAACAAAGAAATTATAAAAAGACTTTTATAAACAATTTTAAATTATAAAAGTCTTTAAAGACTTATATGATTTCAAATCAAAAATAATAGTTATTTCAGACTTTTATTTTTTTTCTCAAATTTAAGTATAATATATTCAAAATCAATATTAACAATTATATGAAATTCTATTTCTTGAAGTCTCAAATATAAGTTGTTTTGGCTGTTTGCAGAGATACTGCTTTTACAAAACAGTTTGATGTTCTTTAAACAAAAATCGCATTAGTCCTTAGATGTGATCTTTTAAGTTGAAATTTTGATCAATAACAGTTATTTTCAGTCCCTGAAATTTTCTTTTAATTTGAATTTGACAGCCTAAATAAACATTCTATTTCTTCTATTACTTTCAATTTTTTTCTTATAATAGGATTAGAAAGTGATTAAAGTAAGAAGTCAGTAAGAAGAGAGTGCGCGGCTACAAAATACCCTGCAAACCGACTCTTAATTACTCTAATAAATATTTGCACACACTACAATAATAAATATTTGAATGCCGGTTGCGAATACAGTAGAAAAAGAATCACAAAGGGATATGCTTTGTTTGTTTTACTTATTTCAAACTAAATATTCATTAATAATCAAACCTTTTTAAAAGTTATAAGCCATAAATTGCATGCCGTTCAAATTTGACAAATACTCGTGCGCAGTTTAACTGAACAAAAGGTCAAAAATTGGTGATTTGAACGCGTTCACAGATGACTCGGCATTGAAAAGTGCATGAAAATGCAATTAAATGAGACAGAGATCAACACTTCATAAGCACATCAGCCGGAGACAGAGAAAGAGAGAAAGTTGGAGGAAGTGAGACTGGGATTCAACAGTTCCAAGGCAAGTTGAAAGCAGGTGCACAGGTCAGAGGTCACACACAGACACAGACACACACACACTTACACACACACAGAGGCAGTCAGCTGGCAAGCGCTGCACATTTAGCCAAGTTAAATGAACCGCATCTATTGACTATCTCGCCAAGACGATGTCGTTCTCTTTCTCTTTCTCGTTGTCGATAGCAAATTTTGCTTTTGAAGGCAACATAAATTTTTCAAACGATTGACTCAGCAAAATGACCATGAATGTGTGACATCAGCAGTGCTCCAAGGGGAGGCAGGTCCAGTGGCAAGCAATGCCCATCATCATTATCATCATCAACATCAGCATCATTATCATTATCTTTATCACCATTATCATCATCATCGATATCAGAGAGAGAGATAGAGAGAGGGAGCGCAAATATCCAAAGGTAAATACGTGCATTGCCTGCTTCCGTTATCAGTCAGTCAGCTTGTTTGCCGGACAGACATTCAGAGATTCAGGCAATCAGACAGACAGACAGACAGACAGCCAGCCTAGTAGACAGTGCCACGCCCACACACAAACTGAAAACGCCTTAAATCGCCCACTACTTCGATTTGTGTGCTTATTGACGCTTTGAAGTCTGTTGAATTTGTACAATTTTGTCGCCCCAGCTGAGTGGACGGACAGATAGGAGACAGGCAGGATACTGCTAGTAGACAGCAGCCTTTACTTTCCCTTTTCCTCTCTTCATTTTCTTTCTCTTTGCGCCTCCTCTTTCTTCTCGTTCCTTTGAACTCCTCAGTCTGTCTGCTCGTGTGTTGTAAATTAACTTTGAAAGATTTCCGTTGAATCAAATTGCTTAACATTGCATTTGCGGTTCAACGGGCTTCCAGTTGGCCTCCATTGATATGGCCAAGTTGTCGACAGACCAAGTGTCGGATTTGTTGAGCTGCATACATTGCGTATGATTAATTTGATCTGACAGAGCTTTGCAATCAACTACAGATTAAGTTAATTTGATTAACTGAGATCAAGAGATGGAAATGTCATGAAATGGAAGTGAATATATTAAAGAAAACCTAAGTAAATGTTATTAAATAATATTTCATTTTATTTTGAATTCATTAAGTTAAATTCTGCTCTCAACTGAAATTTGCTGTTGTTAATTTTCAAATTAATTTTTGACTTTAAGCTTCAACTCAACTGGCCAAAACTGGGATTATGGTCAAAAGCTTTAAGTGGCCAACAGCTGTCAGATTGCGTTAAATGTCAAACGAAATTTGCAAAAGGTTAAATAAAAATGGCAAGAAGAAGAAAAAGCAGTTGGAGAACAATAACAAAAATGGGAACGAGAACGACAAACAGAACATTTCCCCAAGGCTAACAAGTGCCAACGGCATCGTTGTCCTCATCGTCCTGGCAACTAATAAAACGTGCGCTAAATATTTATGAATTTTCATTTTACGACACCTTTGAAAGCCAGCTGGAAAAACAAATACACACACACACACACAAACACACAACAATGCTGAAAAACTGTCGTTTTTGGACACTGGTCAGCGGTTCTTATATAATTTAAGCAAAGCACAAGCAACAACAATTACATCGTAACCAACAGCAAAAATACCAACAAAAAATGTAAAAAAATTAACATAAACCGTAAAAATGTTGTAGAGCGAAACAACAAGAAAAATAACTGATAAAACAGGAGAGTATAATTATGAAGTAGGTTGCCGAAGAGCTGATACTCTTTCAGTTTTCAGGACTTGGCAGCAAGATTTCTATAAGTAAAACTGTTTCCACTTGCTGTTCGCTTACTTGTTCGGCCAATCAAATCAAAACTGTGTTGCTTCGCTCTCATAATCGTGCTCTCTTCGCGCACTTGTATAGCCACGGTTGCCACTTAAAAATATCAGATTGAGCCAAAAACAGACAAAAAATGAGCCAAATTGACTAAAAAAGAGCCAAAATTTTTTTTTTTTGCAGATAATTTGATTTTTGCATTTAATTAAATAAAAAATATTTCGTTCACAAACACTTAACGCAATAACACATATTCACATTTTTATCCTAATTTAGTGATTATGTTATTAAATAAAAATACATATTTATTTTTCAACCTAAAACTATACAAAATAACTGATTCTGATCTGATGAAAAAAAGAGCCAAATCGAAAAATAAAGTGCCATTGCGCCAACAGGAAAAAAAAGAGCCAGTTTTGGCGCAAAAACGCCAATTGTGGCAACCGTGTGTATAGCTGATCATATATAGTCATCTCACTCGCACACAGCAGACATTTTCAGGCAGTCACACATCTCGACAGCTATCTCTGCTCTTCTCTCTTATATTCTAAGCTCTTGGCGAAACAAAATAAAGAGAACGCGATCACAAAGTTTTAAAGAACTATGAAACACAACCTTGCGTAAAATTATTAATTTTATTAATTAGAACTGGAAGTCTGATTTAGATGGTCATCCTACAATTATAGGATTTTTTACAACCAATTTTTGCCCATTATTAACTTCTAAAAAGTCGCAATGATTGCACTCCCTTACATTAAAATCTCCAGGATTAGCCTCCGGTTCGGCCACTGGATTGGCTGAAAATAGAAAATATTTAATTGTACTACTCATAATTGAATAATATGTTAGAGATTATTATGATACTTACCATGGGCCAGAGCTAAAAGACCGAGCACAAGGATTGTAGCAAAAGAGAAGATCTTCATGATTGTTGATTGTTCTACAAAGATTCGAGTGAAACTGATGATTCTACAAATCAGCTTCGGACTTATATAGGATGTCCCAGCCCAATTTTCAGACTGGGATTTTTTCAACCTCGTTAAATGTGACTTTGGGGGTTATGGGTTAAAACATGATAACGTTTTATTTTAGGCGAAAATATAGAAATCATAAGTAAATATCATAAGTGATTTTTATATTATTTGCTGAAATATAATAATTATAATCCGATTTCTTAATATTATTAAATACAAAAATAAAAACCGCCAATAATCATCATTAATAATCAATATAATGTGATTTTTAAAATTTTACTTTGAACTTATTATAATTAAAAAATTAATATTCCTAAATATTTCATGGGAATAACCCATCTGTGATAAGCAGGGAATTTCCCAACTAAATTCCACAGAACATTTGACGAAGGTCGTTAAGCATTAACCCATAACCCCCACAGACACATTGCGATGTTGAATTTTTAATGTGTGACTTGAACTTCCTATAAATACAAGCTCGACAAATAGGATTTGTAACGAGTAACGAAGGAAAATCTTCGGGCAATGAAGCGGATGTTCGTATAACGGACCGAAGGAGTACGCGCTTGCAATCGGCTACTTTCTGGTCGGATGGGTGTGGGTATATTATTTAAACCTTCACGTTAAGTTGCTTCGCTCCTTGTTATAATTTCTTATTAAAATTCGCGTACTGTTTTTGAAAAGGGGAAAGGAAAAGAACAAGGAATGGGATCACCAGGAAAGAAAGGATGCCATGGATACCAGAGAGGAAACAAAAGAGACAGTAATGGGATCTACAATCGTCAACGGACTTCTTCTTTACATTTGCACTTAACTTGTGCAATCGCCCTCCCAACCATGATCCTAAAGAGCCAAAGAAATATAAGGATCCCTAAAAGAAGTCCTGTGTCAACTAGCCTATCTCATCTAAACGCTGCATGGTTCCAAAATAATGACAAATTAGCAAATAGAAAACATTATAAACATTTTAATAATAATTAACATTATATGGGACGATATTCATAACGCGGAAAATTATTAACAACAGAACAAATTCATATTCGACATTCACTTCGCAAATTTGTGGCGAATGATGGCAATAATTTTTGGGTATAAATATGTATAAATTCAGGTAGTACTAATTTATGATTATAAATGAATGTACGTACATATAAATATAATAAGTTTAATTATATATAAATATACGAAAATTACTATAAATATAAATAGTTAATTATACAAATTATTTAATTATATTGCGATATATATTTTGTTATTTTCCATTCATTGAAAATAAATTAATATATGGCAATATAAACAAAATCTATTTCAAGTCTTTGGCAATGCTTGAGATTGAAATTATTTATCTTTAAGTTTGCATAAGCAAAAGCATTAAACAGCTGTGAAGCAGCTTTAAGAGAGACTCGACAAGGTCAGCAATAAAAATGCTAGCGCTAAAGAGAAGCTTTGAGCGCAATGTTTACAGCAGCAGCATATGATTATTGACAAAATAGAGAGAACAAAAGCTCACTTACAGCATGATTCCCGCGTAGAAAGATCTTTCTCAGCTGGTATATGTGTGGGTGTGTGTGTGTTGCTGCAAAGCTGTGGAATTTAAGCTGAGCTTGCGTGGCCTGACAAAAAGCTCACTGCTACAGCGCATATAAGCTTTAAGCTTTTATGCTTAATATAGAAAATAAATAAATATAAACAACCAAATTTTATTTATTTAACATTAATGTTGAGCCATGATTATGGTACTCGCAAACTATGCATCTTCATGCCAATTGATTCTACTGAATTGTTCACATTAATTTCAGGGGTATTTGTCTTAATTGGTTCTCTTTGATTTTACATAATACCACCTTGACAATTAATACACTCAACTGCAATACAATATTTTGGCTCAAAGATACACAAATTTACAATTAACATATCTTGCGTTGCAACATGTAGCGGCTGAAGGCCCAAAAATTGGTAAAAAAGAAACAATCACTTTACACTAAAAGACATTCACAAACATAAACATATTGTACAGGCGACGTCATCCATAGGGTTATGTTGAGGTATGTTGTTTCCAGAGAAAATGGCACAGCAGCACACACAATCAGGGCCAGATCGCCGAGCACAACGAGTTTAAGCCAAATGTATATACTCCGTTGGCCGCATCTGCACAGATTTCCACAAATTATTCCACTCTTATTTGTGGGCTTGCATCGCCTCACAAGAATCAATCCACAATGACGATCAGCTGTTTAGTTGCTGAGTTTAAAAGCTCATGTAAAAGCTTTGATAATGTGGCTGCATTAAGCCAAGAAAAAGGGCTTTATATTCAAGCCTAAGTGCCGACTCCTTATTGGAATAGGCACTGTGTTGAAAATTTTATAAATTTTTGTTTCTCCCGGTCGTTGTTGTTGTTAAGCTGCCAATGTGGCCATTAATGTGCAAAGAAAGGCTTTTGCAATCTGCAATCACTTTATGACACTAACTATTTTGCACTTTATCTTTATTAAATTTTTTTAATTAAAATTAATTAATAAGCGGAGCTTAATCACGCACAACTTGTCTGATTGACGACCATGAGGAGAAGAAATGGTTGGGCCTAGAAGAAATCTTATTTTCCGGAAATCTCTTTTATCCTATCCTTGACATTCACAAGGGTCTGTCAAATCTTTGAAGTTCATTTTTGGATACATTTATCTTCAATTTGTTTTGTGCCCAATATGAACCTCACCCCTAGATGGCGCTAACAATTCTACATAACAAACAAAGTACATTTAACATTAAAATACATATAAGAACGGCATGCTAAATACATAGAATAAACTACAAAAATTTAATAATAATAAGTATAGACGTAAATTCAATAAATATAATACATTAAGGTTATGAATTTGTGACGTATCTAATTATGCTATTTGTGACGTATCTAAAGCTTTGGTCGGTGCAAAAGTACTGCATACCCGCGATACAGATACAAAAAAAACTATTGCATACTTTCAGGCTGTTTTGAAAACTAGTCCTACAAGCGACCACTACAATCCCCCCTGCCAAAATCACACTTTGGTGTTGAAATACCAAAGGGTGGTACTCGCTTGGAGGACATGCTATATATGGAAGGATTCATTGTTCTTATTACCTATTTTTGCTGTATCTCAGCCAACGGTACCTGCAACGGATCCTCGACTTTTAGGTCTGCCAACTTGTTTGTAGTTTCTTTGGTCAATAAAAACAATGGCATAGTATAACTGTATTATTATTTATTGCTAAACGTACGATAATCTAATAATACCAAAGGCAGAAACGATAAATAACCAAGATAAACTCACGATAAATAAACAAAATGAACTCACAAATATAACGATATATAATAAACAAACAAATTTTTGGAACCACACAACATTTATCCGAGACAAAGTTTGTTGACAACTACTATTCGATGTAGATCAAGAAAGGGGAAAAAAAACAATAGGAAATCTTAGTATTAGTAATTTCAAATATAGCGGCAAGTACTAGTAGCTCTAAGCCACTAACTTGTTTCCAGCGAATATTGAAGCTACTACCAAAATTCGGAGAGTGGTTGTTTTACAGACTAACTTACACTCGTGCCCACGCAAAGATCACGACAATGTTTGTTTGCTGCGAACAACGAAACTAAAAGGATAGCATTTGAAATTGAAAAGCAATTTTTAACAATGCATCAATCAACACCTTAGTGCAGAAGTTATTGTTCCAGGAAAGAAATATAGACAAGAGAAACGCACCAGCAAAAGGGAACTATATTCTTCCGGCAATAGCCTGCAGTATTAATTTTAGCATTGCTGAAATTACTTTAAAAGAGTGAATTAAAAGAGGACTTCATGGCTAGTTTTGTGCATCTACTATTTATGTTTCTGTCTAGCGGCAGGTCGTAGCTCATATCCACGAATAAACCTGTTTCCAGCTTAGACTCCACATGACAGTATACGCAAAGGGAATATCGTAACTATGTGTTCTTAGTGTTCGGCTATACAGCTATTTTGAAACTAGTATAGGTCCAGAACAACTCACAATAGCACATGAGTTTTGAATATTAGTAAGACGGGGCTTAAAGTTATATTGAAACTATTAAGGCATCCAACATCTCAGTATTCAAAACAAGGACATGAGAGGAAAGGGAGGAAAAGATAGAAGGATATGAGCAAAAGGATATCAAAGTCATAAGCAAATGCATTTATATGCATCGCTTGTTTGGTGTTGTTTGACTTTATCAAAAATGTTTTTAAGTCGAGGTCAGGTCAGTCTAGGGCATCATAATATTTTTAATACCATGTTGCTCCGATTTGTAAATCTACATGAATTACAAGCACGCTAAACCTGGCCCCACGTTGGGCGCCAAATAAAATAATTATAACTGTAACGAGTAACGAAGGAAAATCTTCGGGCAATGAAGCGGATGTTCGTATAACGGACCGAAGGAGTACGCGCTTGCAATCGGCTACTTTCTGGTCGGATGGGTGTGGGTATATTATTTAAACCTTCACGTTAAGTTGCTTCGCTCCTTGTTATAATTTCTTATTAAAATTCGCGTACTGTTTTTGAAAAGGGGAAAGGAAAAGAACAAGGAATGGGATCACCAGGAAAGAAAGGATGCCATGGATACCAGAGAGGAAACAAAAGAGACAGTAATGGGATCTACAATCGTCAACGGACTTCTTCTTTACATTTGCACTTAACTTGTGCAATCGCCCTCCCAACCATGATCCTAAAGAGCCAAAGAAATATAAGGATCCCTAAAAGAAGTCCTGTGTCAACTAGCCTATCTCATCTAAACGCTGCATGGTTCCAAAATAATGACAAATTAGCAAATAGAAAACATTATAAACATTTTAATAATAATTAACATTATATGGGACGATATTCATAACGCGGAAAATTATTAACAACAGAACAAATTCATATTCGACATTCACTTCGCAAATTTGTGGCGAATGATGGCAATAATTTTTGGGTATAAATATGTATAAATTCAGGTAGTACTAATTTATGATTATAAATGAATGTACGTACATATAAATATAATAAGTTTAATTATATATAAATATACGAAAATTACTATAAATATAAATAGTTAATTATACAAATTATTTAATTATATTGCGATATATATTTTGTTATTTTCCATTCATTGAAAATAAATTAATATATGGCAATATAAACAAAATCTATTTCAAGTCTTTGGCAATGCTTGAGATTGAAATTATTTATCTTTAAGTTTGCATAAGCAAAAGCATTAAACAGCTGTGAAGCAGCTTTAAGAGAGACTCGACAAGGTCAGCAATAAAAATGCTAGCGCTAAAGAGAAGCTTTGAGCGCAATGTTTACAGCAGCAGCATATGATTATTGACAAAATAGAGAGAACAAAAGCTCACTTACAGCATGATTCCCGCGTAGAAAGATCTTTCTCAGCTGGTATATGTGTGGGTGTGTGTGTGTTGCTGCAAAGCTGTGGAATTTAAGCTGAGCTTGCGTGGCCTGACAAAAAGCTCACTGCTACAGCGCATATAAGCTTTAAGCTTTTATGCTTAATATAGAAAATAAATAAATATAAACAACCAAATTTTATTTATTTAACATTAATGTTGAGCCATGATTATGGTACTCGCAAACTATGCATCTTCATGCCAATTGATTCTACTGAATTGTTCACATTAATTTCAGGGGTATTTGTCTTAATTGGTTCTCTTTGATTTTACATAATACCACCTTGACAATTAATACACTCAACTGCAATACAATATTTTGGCTCAAAGATACACAAATTTACAATTAACATATCTTGCGTTGCAACATGTAGCGGCTGAAGGCCCAAAAATTGGTAAAAAAGAAACAATCACTTTACACTAAAAGACATTCACAAACATAAACATATTGTACAGGCGACGTCATCCATAGGGTTATGTTGAGGTATGTTGTTTCCAGAGAAAATGGCACAGCAGCACACACAATCAGGGCCAGATCGCCGAGCACAACGAGTTTAAGCCAAATGTATATACTCCGTTGGCCGCATCTGCACAGATTTCCACAAATTATTCCACTCTTATTTGTGGGCTTGCATCGCCTCACAAGAATCAATCCACAATGACGATCAGCTGTTTAGTTGCTGAGTTTAAAAGCTCATGTAAAAGCTTTGATAATGTGGCTGCATTAAGCCAAGAAAAAGGGCTTTATATTCAAGCCTAAGTGCCGACTCCTTATTGGAATAGGCACTGTGTTGAAAATTTTATAAATTTTTGTTTCTCCCGGTCGTTGTTGTTGTTAAGCTGCCAATGTGGCCATTAATGTGCAAAGAAAGGCTTTTGCAATCTGCAATCACTTTATGACACTAACTATTTTGCACTTTATCTTTATTAAATTTTTTAATTAAAATTAATTAATAAGCGGAGCTTAATCACGCACAACTTGTCTGATTGACGACCATGAGGAGAAGAAATGGTTGGGCCTAGAAGAAATCTTATTTTCCGGAAATCTCTTTTATCCTATCCTTGACATTCACAAGGGTCTGTCAAATCTTTGAAGTTCATTTTTGGATACATTTATCTTCAATTTGTTTTGTGCCCAATATGAACCTCACCCCTAGATGGCGCTAACAATTCTACATAACAAACAAAGTACATTTAACATTAAAATACATATAAGAACGGCATGCTAAATACATAGAATAAACTACAAAAATTTAATAATAATAAGTATAGACGTAAATTCAATAAATATAATACATTAAGGTTATGAATTTGTGACGTATCTAATTATGCTATTTGTGACGTATCTAAAGCTTTGGTCGGTGCAAAAGTACTGCATACCCGCGATACAGATACAAAAAAAACTATTGCATACTTTCAGGCTGTTTTGAAAACTAGTCCTACAAGCGACCACTACAGATTTGTAAAATTACCAGTTCCACTTGAGTCTTCGTAGAACAATCAACAATCAACAATCATGCAGCTCTTCTCCTTTGCCACATTCCTTGTGCTCGGTCTTTTGGCTCTGACCAGTGGTAAGTATCATAATAATCTCTAACATATTATTCAATTTCGAGTAGTACAACTAAATATTTTCTATATCAGCAAATCCAATGCCTGAACCGGAGCCTAATCCTTTAGATGTGCATGTAGGCAAGTGCACTAATTGCATAAATACTGAAGTTAACTATGGACCAAAAGTGACTGTGTATGGTTAACCTGACAATCTAAATCAGACTTTGAATTTCAATAAATATGTGAAAATTTAAACAATTATTATATTTTATTTTCCAATTTGCTATAAGTAGGTATATAATCGTTTCGACGGTTATAAGTCTAGAGAAAAGTTAAGTTTGATATAAACAAATAATTTTAGTTAAAAATGTCTGCATTTTTAAGCGGAGTCTATTTCGAAACTTTTTTAGTGCCAACATTTTAAAATCCTTTTACAGAGTTTTTCTTTTAAGCCAGTTCCAATAAATGCGCTTAAATATGAAGTGTGAATTTGAATTTAAATCGTACTTATTTTAAATCTGATAGTTATTTGTATCAATATTTTACATTTCACAGACTTCTACAATACATACAAAATTAGCAATACTCTTTGCGAGAGTATGCGAAATGAATGACAAAAAGAAATCACGTTTTGCAATTACACAAAAGATATTCAGCAGAACGCGGGAGCAAGAGCGAGAAAAATAGAGACAGCGTGAGGGAGAAGGAATATAAGAGCGAGCTAGCTGCTAGTCAAATGAGTTTTGAGGCTTTTCAACAAAGACCACGAGCGAATTCTCGTATAGCAGTTAATGTGCTAAATTTGTGAGTGGGAAGCAAGAAGGAAAGAAAGAAAGAGCGAGCTGTTTATTTAGGCAAAGGTCAGTTAATGCAACTGTAAAACTTAAAGATTGTGTTTCATAAATAAATGCCAAGACAAAGTTTGGCGCTCTGTGCTTCTTCCGTTGTCACTTGCACAATACTCGTATGAATTGCCAAGGCAAACAATGCCTCAATATGAACGGACGCCTTTCATGCAAGAAACGTGTGAATTATAGCATACTTTCAGGCACGTGCTGGAAATCTATGCCAAATGCTACGAAGAGAGGGAAAGAGTGAAAGAGATAGAGAGATATAGAAAGATATAGAAAGAGGAAAACTGACAGTAAGATGTTTGCCATATTCTAATAATATTCAACTTAAATCCCAAAAGAGCTGTAGCCAAATTCAAGCCTAAGCTGCAATGCCACAGACCGAAAAGTTGCACAAAAATACCGAAATCCTTGCAACATTTGTAACCATGCGGTGGGCGGGGGGCTTGGGGAGGGGAGGGGCAGCTCAAAATAGCAGCCAAAAGCCCAGTTAAGTCGCAGAAAACAAGTCACGTTTTTAACCACTCGAACAAACAAAACAACAGTGGCAAAAACAAGTTCTCTCACACTCCGTGGATGTATTTGAGTGTGTGTGTGTGTTCTGGGGGCCTTTTCCATAATTGTATTGCATAATTTTAGCACGCTCCGATGTAAAGTGCATGCCATAAATACGCCTGGAAATATGCAGCAATATATTTCTTCCTTGGGCTCTCTGCCTACCAGAATTGTCGCACAGAGAATCGCACACAATTCGCACACACTACTTTTCTCATTACAAATTGGATTTCGCAGTCACATTTCGCTTATTGCGTTAAAAATCTATGTAAATTTCTTTATATGCCCATGAGAGTAGCTGGTGCTGCTGCTCCTCCTCTTTTTGCTACTCATTCTACTCCTCATTCTGCTGCTCTTCCTGCTCCTTACCGCATTTACACTATCTGCACCATTTTTATTATAGCATACTTTTGTGCGCCTTCGTGTTGCAGCTGCACGTAACGCAGCAGCGGCAGCATTTTGTTTGCATCTTATTATTATTATTGCCACAGAGCTGCTGCTGATACATACAAACAAACTGGCACACACACACACAGCTGCAATAAAACACACACACACATACACCACAAGCGGCGTCTGCCGACTGCCAAGTTATTGCGAAAATATAATTCAGTGCAGTTTTCTTTCACTCGCCATTCCCCTGTCTCTTTCTCTTCCTATCTCTCCGCCTTTCTCACTGTCTGCCTGTTGCAAATTAGCTATGTGGCAATGTGATAATATATTTTTTTTGTGAAATTTTTGCGCAAAATAAGTTTATTGTCTGCAATTGCGCAGATTATATAATCATAGTTGATAAAAGAGAAAATGGAGAAAGTGTGGCGCATACTTCCAGTCAGGTTATCGCTAGGGAATTTATTATATTTATTTGTTTGCATACAATAACAATGGATAGTTGAAATTGTCGCAAGTCGCAAACTTTGGGAACTGATTTAGCTGAAAATGGAAAATATTTAAATAAAAAATATTTAAATAGAAAATAATAAATCTTTAAGCATATAAAATTAAGAAAAAATTTAAGTAGTTCAAAAAATAATGGTTTATTAGAATTGAAAGTCTGAATTAGATTGTCATGTTAAAGTTTGACAAAAACTTTTTGGCCGCCATTGTTAATTTCCTCATTGCGACAAGTAAGGCAAAATCCCACATGCATATCTCCAGGATTGGCCTCCGGTTCGGGCATTGGATTGGCTGTAATAGAAAATATTTAATTGTGCTACTCTTAATTGAATAATATGTAAGAGATTATTACGATACTTACCACGGGACAGAGCCAGAAGACCGAGCACAAGGATTGTGGCAAAAGAGAAGATCTGCATTCTTGTTGATTGTTCTTCGAAGAGTCGAGTGAAACTGATGATTCTACAAATAAGTATCGGACTTATATAGGATGTTGAAATCAGACAATAAAAATGTATGTGTTTGTGGGGGTTATGGGTTAATGAGCATTGTCCAATGTACTGTGGAATTTAGTAGGGAAATTCCTTGCTTATCGCAGATGGGTTATTCCCATCAAAAAAGTGCTAATATTATTTAATTATTAATTAAAAAAATTATATATTTTTATTGAATAATATTTAATTAATTTAACTGTCATAAAATATTGCTAAAATTATAAATTTTTTTAAAATACAGTTAAGCTGCCAATAAATATGTAATATCCTGTATAACATATCCCGCATACCATATTATTTTAAGGAAATATTTATTGGTACCAAAAGTTTTAGATAAATTCGGCTTGAATTGTAAAATCTAAAATTATTTTCTTGCCTTTGATTTAATTTAAAGATAAAGTCAAAGTAAGCATAATTGCTATAATATTTAGAAATATAGTAACTAATTAGTAAGCTTGGACATTTAAGCAACTGCCACAAGTGGAAGTATCTCATGGATACAACATAAAAATTAATTACCCCAACAAGGAGTTCGTTCAATTTGAAGCTGAAGTCTGGTTGCCAGCTAATTGTAGACTTGTGCGAGTCGTTTCATTGATTTATGGCTGCTAATTTCTACGCACGACGTTAAAAGTATTAAATAATAAACTCTTAACGCGACGTCCTGCCACGAAAAAGCATCCTGATCCCTCGCAAACCTTTCCCTTCTCCATCTTTCCCCTTTCCATACGCAAGCATCCCGCTGAGTTGCAATGGCGTCAACGGCGGCGCCATGGAATATGAGCTTCTCTTTTACTCTATCTCCCTCTCTCTCTCTCTCTATCTTTCTCAGTCTATGTCTGTCTCTCTCGGTGACTTTACAAGTGTTTTGTTCTATTTTATGGGCTACTGACGCTGCGTGTGGCCCTCACTTTATCCCTCCCCTACCCTTAGCCCTTCACTCCCTCTACCTCTTCCTCTTTCCTGGCAGAGTTGCCGCCCAGCTCGTTGGCATGTAATGAAATTAAAGGCGTAATGTAATACAGCTGGCAAAGTTTTCACAGCGGTTATTTCCATGGCTGGTAACTGGCACCTCCCCGTCCATTCTTAAGGGTCTTCGTTCTTCGCTCTCTAGACAGGCATTAAATTTAATTAATATAAGTATAAATATACTATTTATATTTCAAGCTTTAGGCAAACCGCTTTTAAGGCTGTCATTGCAAATCAATTATTCGTTTAAATTTCAAGTGTTTAAACGGAAATTGTTTAATTAAATTAATTAATCCATAAGCATATTCTCTTATTAAAACTGTATATTTGTATATTTAGATAATCTTTTGCGCCTAACGTGATTGCAGACAGCGGTATTTCGATAAAAAAGATGATAAGAGCATTTGTAGCTTGCAATATAGCGAATTACCTATCGAAAAGGAAGTACGATTAACTCCAGTAAAGAAAGTAGGTTTCAACATTCTTTCAAAGCTTCCCAAAGCAACTTGGAGTAGATTAACACAAGTTGCAAATTACCTGGCGAAACCAAAATAAATATTTTGTCGGCTATTTTGCAGATTATATAATCATAGTTGATAAAATATAAAAAGTAGAAATTATTTGTGTATTCATTTATTTTTTATTTGTTTGTATATGTACATTACAATAGCAAGCTGACATTGTCGTATACCCTAAGCCCATTAGAAATGGGCAAAATGGGTATAATGGATAGCACCCACCGGAAGACATCTCAATGATTATTCTTCACTGGAAACTTGGAAATTTCCAAGTTTAATTCCGTTGTACATTTGACAGAGGTTATCATGTTCTAACCTATAACCCCAACAGACACTTGGATATGCGTGTGGGATCCAATCCGAAAATCGGACTGGGACATCCTATATAAGTTCAATGCTGTCTTCTAGAAATCATCAGTTCCACTCGAGTCTTTGTAGGACAATCAACAATCAACAATCA